>CBVK0101623145.1:13418-31755 GCA_900067695.1 Picea abies | reverse complement strand
GTGAATTCTACCAAATGCAGGTAGTCTTCCCACCTTGATGGTTTATCCATCACATACATTCTCAGTATGTCTTCTATTACACTGTTCACCCTCTCTGTCTAACCATTAGACTCGAGATGATACGTTGTATTAAAGTTTAGATTCATTCTAAATCCCTTGAACAGTCCTTTCCAGAAATTCGAGGTGAATTTGGGTGCCTATCAGACACAATTATCTTAGGAATTCCGTGCAAGCGTGCAACTTCTTTTAAAAAGATATTAGCAACATCAGCTGCCCTGTGGGTGGTTTCCAGTGGAATAAAATGGGCAGCTTTAGTAAGCTTGTCCACCACCACCATGATTGAATCATGTTGCTTGCTTGTTCTAGGTAGTTCGGTGATAAAATCCATTGTTACCACGTCCCATTTCCATTTAGGAATGGGTAAAGACTGCAACAACCCTGTTGGGTGCCTATGCTCAGCCTTAACCTTCTGGCACTCCATACATCTGGCGATGTATTCAGTGATTTCCTCCTTCATACCTGGCCAAAAGTAATGGATTTTGACTGCTGCCACAATTTTCTAGTATCCGAGATGTCCAACATAAGCCACATTATGAATTTCTTTCAAAATTGCTAGCTTCAAATCTTGGACATTGGGTACATACACTCTGTTTTTATACAAAAGTAAGCCATCAGTTCCCAAGGTGTAACTTTCCTTGGTCTGTGGTCTCTCACGTTGTTGTAGCTTTGCTACTAAACCTCTGTACTACAAATCAACATTTGCAGCTTCCAAAATTCTGTCTTTAATCTCAGTCATGTACATGTTAATGGTTGTAGCATGTAATTCGTGCACTTTTCTGCTGAGTGCATCAGCCACCTTATTTTCTTTCCCTTTGATATGCTTGATATCAAAGTCATATTCGCACAGAAACTCCAACCATCTGATTTGCCTGACATTTAAAGTTGGCTGATCAAATAAATACTTCAGACCGTTATGGTCTGTTCTCAACTTGAATCTTTTGCCCATGAGGTAATGTCTCCATTTCCTCAAGGCATGGGCGATTGCTACCAGCTCTAAATCATGAGTTGAATAATTCCTCTCATGCTCCTTCAACTTTCGGGACTCGTAACAAACTACAAATCCTTCTTGGATGAGAACTCCTCCTAGTCCCTCCTTACACGCATCGGTGCACACTACGTAATCCTTATTTGGATTTGCAATCTTCAGGATTGGAGCATTGGTTAGCAGATGCTTCAATCGCTGGAAGGTGCTCTCACATTCTTCAGTCCACTGGAACTTTTTGTCCTTCCTTTGAAAGGAAGTGATAGAATGAGCTATCCTTGAGAATTTAGCTATAAACCTTCTATAGTAGCCTGCTAGACCCATAAAAGATCTAACTTACACCACATTCCTTGGAGTTGACCATTCTTGAATGGCCTCAACCTTTTTAGGATCCACAGTGATCCCTTCCTTTGATATAATGTGCCCCAAGTAATGAATCTGCCTTTGATAAAATGAGCACTTGCTCAGTTTTTCATATAGTTGGTGTTCTCTCAACACCTGTAGCACCATTCTCAGGTGTTTCTCATGTTCTTCTTCTATCTTGGAATACACCAAGATATTGTCTAGGAAGACTATGACAAACTTGTCCAAATAATCTCTGAACACTCCATTCATTAAGCACATGAAAACAACAGGTGCGTTGGACAGCCCGAACGACACCACCATGAACTCATAATGATCGTACCTTGTTCTAAAGGCGGTCTTGCTAATGTCCTCATCATTTATTCTCATTTGGTGATATCCTGATCGAAGATCTATTTTTGAAAACATTTTTTCATCCTTCAACTGATCAAAAAGATCATCGATCCTTGGCAGAGGATACTTGTTCTTGACAGTTACCTTACTCAACTATTGAAAATCAATGCACAACCTCAACATCCCATATTTCTTCTTCATGAATAGGACCAAGGAACCCCACGTTTACACGTTGGGGCGAATGTATCCCTTCTTTAGTAAATCTTCGAGCTGTAATTGCAACTCTTTCAGCTCTGGCGTACTCATTCTATAAGGAGCCTTCGAAACCGGAGCTGCTCCAGGCATCAAATTTATAGAAAAATCGATGTCCCTCTTCAGAGGTAGTCTAGGTACCTCCTAAAATATGTCCTTGAATTCTTTGAGTACCTCATGGTCTTCCAGATTCAAGACTACATCTCGAGATGCTTCTTCCACCCGAGCTACAAATAATTGACAGCCTTTCCGGTAACATTTCTTCAATTGCATGGTTGAGATTTCCCTAACAACCACAACTCTAGGAATTCCTTGGACTGTTACCGGATTTACCTCTTCGTTTAGGCATGTAAACCTCTTGTTACGAAAGTCTAGAAGAGCATGGTGTTGGTCCAACCAGTCCATCCCAATTAAGCAATCGTATGAGCCTAAAGGCAGAATGTTCAATTTAGCCTTAGTGCTCATTCCTTTCATGTCTACTGAACAAGAGTTAACCAATTCAGTGACCTTCCTTTTGGTTCCTGTGGCCAACTTCACTAGCCAAGACTTTTCATGTTTGCTTCTTGTTAAATGCAAACCTTCCACCACTCTAGGATCTGTATAACTATGGCTATCCCCTGAATCAATTAAAATAACAAGTGGTCGGTTGTTGATTGTACCTTCCACTTCAATCATGTGTGATTGAAATTCTACTTGTTTGTTGTCTAGGGATGTGTAGATCCTTGAAATTATGCTACCCATATCCTCCATTGTTTTAGCTTGCTGAACAGTGTGGAAAGTTATTTCTTTATCTTTTCTGTGGGGGCAGTCTCTGTACCTATGATTCCCTTTACAGCCCCAACACTCCATAGGTGGCGGTATTGGCATCTTCTCACTCCCTTCAACTTTCCTAGGCTTTCTAAAAGATGACTATCCCCAAGGACTGTTCCTGGAAAAGGGAGGCTTGTTTCCCTTCTGCCTCTGTACTTTGTTAAACCTCTTCTAGTCATACCAAGCCTTCTAAAAGGTAGGCTTTCCTCTTTGCTATTCGTATAATCATTTCACCCTTCTTATGGTTTCTTCCATGGTCTTAGGATCATCATATTGAATCTTGTCACCAATGGAACGTGGCAGTCCACTCAGATACCTCTGAATTTTGACAGCCTCATCTTTGATTAACGAAACATACTTTAGTAGTTCTAGAAAACTTCATTCATACTCATCTATGGTCATGCTGCCCAACTTGAGTTCGAAGAACTCCTTCATCTTTCTGTCATAGTATATTTTGGTCAGGTATTTCTTCTCGAAATACCTCTTAAAATCCTTCCACGTGACCTCTTTCTCTCTGATGTGTTGCACCTGTACCAATTGATCCCACCACATGGATGCTTTTCCTTTCAGCTGGTACATTGCAATTCTTCCTTCTGCATGGGTAGAACAATTCTGTAGTTGGAAGTATTTCTCCATACCCAACAACCATGTTTCTGCATCTTCTTTCTTCTTATGTTCACCATCGAATGTAGGCAGTTTAATCTTGTTGATTTCCCCTTTCAATTCATCCCTTCCAGATTTTCGGTGTTTTCTGGTAGGGGGCGAGGTTGAACTACTGTGTGTCTCCTTGCCAGAATGCTTCGGGGAGAGACGATAATGTCTCCTACCACTCCTCTATCTTCTTCTGCTCTCATGGGTTTTGACACTTCTTGATCTGCTTGTGTCACTCTCTTTTTCCAATTTCTTTTCTATTCTTTCCAGGCTCTTCAACATTTTTAAGTTTAATTCACCCTATCGATTCCTGATTTTCATGATCTTTCGACTATCAGCTCGGCGAGCCTGGGCATCTTTTTACAATTTTTCAACGATTTTCATCATGCGTCCCTCTTTATCTATCTCTTTTCTGTGCCCAATAGAGTTTGTTCCTTCGACTCCCAAGTTGGCATCCTTTCCTTCTCTTTCATCTTTTGTTTCCGAGGCAATCTGCACCTCTTCCAATTCCATACTTGGCATCAATTTTCGGCTGTCCTGACACTTGTTGAACTCTGAACACACAACATGAAGTCAACCGAAGTTTGCCAGGCCCTTAAACCTTCAATAAAACATACAACATTCATAATCCAACGTGAACAAGAAAAACGTTTTGACTTCACAAAGTTTTCTGAGCTCTATCCGACTCTGCAAATTCCGGGACTTCAAAACTTCAGAATCTCGATCCACGATGATCCAATAGTTAAATATTTGCAACCAAAGTCACCCTTTTGCAACTCTTGAGTTCGTGAGTTGAAGACCCTCGACTCATTTCCTCCAAACACTGATACCCGAGATACGATACGGGTATGGCTCCCTCCTCTCTAGCGCATGATACACATGACCATAGGCTAGGGCTAAGTGCTAGCACTTCTTTGCCAACTCGTGACTTCGCGAGTTGGAGTGTTTAGCCATCGTGATCCTCCTTTGCGAATTCTGAAATCACGAATTACTTTATTCTCTGGGCCCACAACATAGTTGTTTCCCTTCACCACAGTGGCACGTGGTACACTCAGGAGGGTCCCCTCTCAGATATACGGCACAAATATTTTTAGCGTTTCAAGGTTTTCAGGCATTGGGAGTTCGTGCACCCCACATCTCGAACTTCCATCTACCGAAATCCCAAAAACAAATACAGTTTACTCCTCCACTGAATCGAATGGTGAACTCCCTTCCTACAGTCTACAATGTATATTGTTTTAGGATTTCGGGTTTCGAGTTTTTGGAGGTGTTCACCTCCCTCACTTCCCATCTCCTAACTTTGCAAAATCTGAAAGGTTTCGCGACTAACTCGAGCGCAACTCCGCTAGATATAATGGTCGAGCCTTCCTCCCAGATCTACAACGTAGATCTTCACGGTTTTTTCAGGTTTTCAGGATTTCACGTATCGCGATTCCCACACTCCTGTGCATTTCAAAAGGGATTTTAATCCCTGTGCACATTTTCCAGATCCAACGGTCATGAGGGTTCACCTTCCCTCTCGAATAGATCCTAAGGCTCTAGGACTGTTGGTGTGGAGTCCTCTCTCCCTATGGCCATAGACCACACCGGCTGCGGTTTCGCACACCACTATACCTATTGAGCTTACCAAGGTCTGAAATTGGTCCTCCAGACACAATTTCTCCTCACACCCTCGGTCCAAAGACCACTCAACTATCCCATCTAAGCTCAGTGTTGAAACCTTGGCTCTGATACCAAGTTGTAGCACCACTTTTCACTCACTACTATGTAGGTGTTACTACGCGGAATAACAACATTCTCACTCACAATTAATCACATGCATTCAAAACAAGTTAAACACATTCAACATAGAGTAATCATATGATTTACTGCCATAATCAACAATCAATACTATTTAACATCAATTCATATACACATCATAATACATGATGATTATAATACACAAAGATACATAAACATAATTAAAGCATCATCTAGTACTTATCTTTGAATAGTGGTAGATTCCACCAACCAAGTGCAAGCCTTCCACGAACCTCCCAGCCTTAGACTACACTGCTCATCAGCTTAACAGTGGGTCACCCCCGAGATGGGACTAAGCTCCATCCCAAGACAAGGAATCCTAGGCTAGGCTAAGGTTATAGTGAAACAACACACAGCCACAAGGATGGGATTCTCTCCCAGTAACCTCTCACGCTCACTGCCCATAGACCCTCATTCCCCACATGCCTGTTCCACCCTAGGAGTATACACCTTCTCTGTCACCTGGACAGTCCTTCATCTACTAATGTCCCTTGCCTTGGGTTATAGAAATAGGTCGAACCGAAAGTCTTCGGGCTCTGTGGCAGCTACAAGGTTCCTTCCATGAGTTCTCTCCTTCCTCTGTACACTCTCTCTCTTGGAGAGGGTGTTGCTCCACTGGCCAACAAGCCACACGCAGTCCAACACTGTGTGGCCACAACAATCAATAGGGAAAACTAATGCAGCTTTCCTACAGGCTCAAAAATGGTTGAATGGCTCATGGTCACAACTTTGGGATAGAGACCCCACACACAGGCTCAATCTCAGATAGAGGATACACACGGATTCTCCAGATGAACACAGGTTTTTCAGTGCAGAATATGGACACGGTTTTTGTGCAGAGGTTGGATCCGTCATACCAATCAGAGGTCGTATGCCCTCAAGCCTTCGGGTGGTATGGAGGAGAACCCCCATCACGTCTCATATTCGTCATTTTATTTGCATGGGTCAAGGCTGACACTTGTCGCCCTGGAAACTGCATGCGTTTACCCAGCACGCATCACCTTCCTCATGGTTAGGAACTTAGGATAAAACATGAAATGCTCATGCCTTTTTGGAATAATATTAAAATATTATTCTCAAGGCTGAAGCCCCCTAGTCTTAACACTTAGCCCCTTTTTCCACCTTCCAACCCCTAATCCCTTGCCTTCTCTGTGGAAGCTCAGTCCCCCTTCACTCATTCATCGTGGTCGGTCTTCACCTAGCGGATTTTACAAATTTTTATTAATTTGTTCTACGTTAGTACATATACAACAACAGGCTCTTGGCCTTCAAAACTTAGGCTCCCTGGCCTAACAAACACATAAGCCACCATCTTATAAAAACTTGGCTCACCAGCCTATAAAATATAATTACAATTCCTTTCAGAACATGATTTACAACAGGGCTCGGCCTTGGGTACACTACACTAAACACCCAACTTAATTGAATTAGAGTAAGGCCTTAGGTCCTTGGGACTAGGTGGATCTGAAGGCTTGTGTAAATGGGATTGGACATTGAATGCTAATTTCCCACAACAAGTTAGAACTGATAAAGACTTTGTGTCCATTAGAATGATAAAGCATGAGATAAGTAAATGAATTGAGCACCTACCAAATAGGACACATGTAGAAAGATAATATGTACAAGTTTCCATATACGATGTGCTATCACATGGAACAAGAGCTCCATGTGAAAACATAAGGGCCAATTCTCCATTGACACTTAAAAGTACAAATTTATTCAAAGAAGCTCCCAAAAATTAATTAGAGATACAATACATGGTTGCATAATACTAGGGACCCTATAGAAATGTTATTAGATGTTATAAGGAAATATTGGTGGTTCAAACAACGATTTGATTTTAGACCTTCATTGCTTCCTTTTGGGACTTTTATAGTACAAACTAAACCATACAAAGGAAGTTGTGGAGAATTCTTGGGCCTTGAATATTGATAATTTTGACAATTCATGGTAAATATGAGAAGGATCCCCCTAGTTACGAGAATTTTTGGAATAACTATTAACTCTAGGAAGAACCAACAAATTTATAACCTTGATGATACATTGATGAAGTTCAAATAATTAATATGACAAAAGAAGGAATTATGTAAATTATTGGATTGGTGTCTAGGGAGGATGTTACACCCACTAAGAGTACATAGTGATCAAAGGTACTATAGGACATCCTTGCAAATAGGTTAGATTCTTTAAATTGATGACCATGGAGTATCATGCACATACTATATGGTCATCACTTTAGTTTTGGTAATTTTGTCTATTTTATGATGTTTTGGAATACTTTATAAAAAAATTCTATTTTATATAGGTTGTGAGGATGGTTACACATTATTGGGATGACAAGTGTGGGGGGTGGGAGGTCGTCATCAACCTTGGAGGGAAAATGGAAGCCTACTTCACTTGGGGAATTGATATTTTTTCCAATAATAAAGTAGAAGCATATATGCATTGCACTAAGGACTCAAAATAGATAAAGGCACTAGTGCATAATCATTAATTGTGATAGGAGACTCCAATACTATCATAAATCATGTAGTATTCTAGATATAAAATAGTATGCAATACATAAATAATTAGATAGAAATGACAGAGAAACAATGATATAACTAGAACAATACCACAATAATACCAGAATAACACCAGAAATAACACTTTGATTACTGAGAGAAATGTTCACTTGCCTCTTCAAGGGGGAAACCTCAAGCAGAGTAGAGATCTATTAAAATAATATCTAAGACAAAACTTATCATACCCTCTATTCCTATTTATACTAAATTATACTAAATCTATCTATCCAAAAGAACAATCTAGAGGAAGATCCTTCTAAAAGAAGAAGCTTCTATTAGGTCTTCTTACATTTGAGTTATTCCTCCTTATTGCTAGGCATTATTAATATTGACCTTTATTACATGGAAATATATTATTCTACTCAATTGAGGGGTTAGGTAGGTTAGGTCCCTAACATTCCCTCCCCCTTAAAATCATCCTTGTCTTCAAGGCTTGAGATGAGTGTTACACCTCAATATTGCTCACTTTGGTAAGTGTTGTAAGTGTCACATGTTCCTCTCAACTGTCGCAAGTGTCGCGTGTCATTCACAAGTGTTGCAAACGTCAAACAAAGCATACTGCCATGATGATGACACCAAAGAGACATCTAGAATAAATCAGACACTTGATTTGGAGGAGGGAGAATGATTAACTAAAGTAAAGGAACTCTTACCACCTGAAAGGAGCTCTTAAACAAGGGTTTTGAAGGTGAGCGCTCCTCTGCATCAGCCTTAGGAGTGCTAGCGCTCCCCTATAAGGTCTTAGGGAGTGTTATAACACCCAACTGCCCCTCTGAAGGAGATTTATCCATCCTTGGAGTGTTGGCGCTCCCCTCAAGCTTCCTAGGGAGCGCTATAGCACCCTGATGCCACTTTTGAGGGAGTGCTGTCTAATCTGGGCAGTGGTTGGCCTGTTGAGGAGAATAAGGGAATGATATTTCAAGTTTGGAAGGAAGTTGCATTCGAATTCTTGGTTCAATCAAAAGATCCTTGATCTAAGGAGGGAATTCCTCAACCTACTCTAAAGATACCTCAAGAGGTTAAACCTCTCTTAACCTATATAAGCAGGCTCCATGATGGTGAGAAGGGGGAAGAATTGCTAGCATGAAACCTATGATCTCATAGGAAACACATAGTCAACTAAAGGAGAGTGATCAGTGAAGTTGTTATCATCTAGGTCGTGGATCTTTCGAGCAAGGGTTAGATGAAGGGGACTTGACGAAGCTATCGCATTCGCATCTACGATTGTAAGCATTGTTGTCGTTATTCTCATTAATATGACACGCTTGGCCTGTTTCTTTCTAGTTTGTGTCTGATCTTACATGAACTTATCATTGATAGATAGATCTGTTTTCAAGCTAATATCAATAGAGTAGGAAGTGGTCGTACTTTGTTTGTCTACAGGACTCATCTAGGAGCGAGAGTTTGGAGCTCGACTCGGAGTGTGCAGGGACAAACGTCGATAAAGAGGTACTTCTATTCTCCTTCCTTCTCATGCATTAGTTTTTATAGATTTGAAAGGAAGTTAGTGTCCACGTTAAGCACTTTCTGTCTTAGATTTTAGGTTCTAGCTCTTTGAGGCGATCTACTTGTCCGCAGGGAGATTTTACTACAACATAAACTAGCGACTCCACTGGGGAGTCCTCAAATCAAAACTTCTTGTTTTGATTTCTCCTCATAGACCTTGTCTTACCCCTTGATTGTTTTCAAACCTGGTTCACCTCCTTTTGATTGATTTCATAAGCTGATTGACTCCCTACCCCATCACACTCAGCTTGATTGTCGAGACTGAACTGCAATTTTTGGATTTTTTGACACTTTCAGGAGCTTTCTGAACCTGGCGCCCCTGTCCCTATGTTAACAGAGTACCAGTGCTCACTGAGTGCCTTACACAAAGCGCTATAACGCTCCTGGCCCTTTACAACAGAGCGTCAGCCCTCTTTTGGCCAAAAATCTTTCCAGAATTGCTCTTTTCAGGGTTTTACCTCTGTGTTTCACTTGCTGAGTCTCCCTATGAGTCAATGCTTCTTCCTTTTTAGCTTTGACATATTTCTTTTTGGAGAACAAACATCTTGCTATTTGGATTTTGTAGCCTTCTTCACTATTGTTGTTGAGTTTTTCTTCCATTTGGAGTTTGAAACCCACGCATTGTCTTTCTCTCCTTTTTGACTGAGCGAAAAACTCTGGTGAAGGTCATCAGAGGCCTATGGATCTTTTCATTTGGTTTTAGTTAAGATCATTGTTCTTCGACATTTATTTTGGTGTGAAGTTCTTGATTTTTCCTTGATTGTTTCTTTTCTTTCGCTTCTTGTTTTGATTACAACGAGAGGGTGTATTATTTGTATGATTCTTGCTTGGGTTGGTCTGATTTTCATTGATCCAAAAAGATAATTAGCAAGATGAGCATTATTTTGAATTAATCATTATTCATATACAAACAATAAAGAGACATCTTCATGATTGATTTTGCATATTAGAAGGTATTTCAAAAAAAAATTAGCATCACATCAGGATTTGATTGAAGAAAATTTGTTTGAGGACATTCCTTATTAGTGCTTGTTAGTGAAAAGAACTCTCTCTCTCCCTTAGATAGATGTTCATCGAAAATAAATGATTGCTTATCATCTTTGATGCATTTTTGGGACCGAGTCATAATTCCATCCGTTTCACTTCCATGCACCCCTTTTGAGTAAATAACAGCTATAAAATGAACACTAATTAAAAATTGTTTAGAACATTTTCTTTTCTAGGATCCTCCACCAACAATTGACTAGGCTTAGAACTTTGGATTCGATTGTGAGCATAATTCTCCAAAGTTTCCAAAACAAACATTAGCATCCTGAGTTAGGGAGAGTCAAATCCAATTCTCGTATAATTCTGCCTGGGATCCCCCTCTCACACAGGGGTTGTGCACGAGGTCACATTCGGGAGAGCTACGGAGATTATCCCTCTATGGTTTGACTGATTGTAGTGGTCAGATTGTATTATGGGGATCGCTTAAAGGTAAATCCACAATTACTACGTGGAAGCCTTTCAATTAATTTCGGGCTAGATACCCTGCTTGTACGTTCAGATTGGATTGTTGACTGTACCCGCCCAGGGGCTGACTGCGAGATGGTAACCTTAGTGGCCATAATATTTAGAGTATTACATAAGGTGAAAGTGAAGGAAAGTCTCACTGTACCTAGAGCAGACATTGGTCAAACTCACTTGGGCTCCTTGGAGGGTAAATCCACAATTACTCCATGGAAGCTTGCACCAAGGTGTAAGTCCGTTAAGCAGGTCGCCATTGTAACTATTCCACCATATCCCTGCCCCTTCTTGACTTGATCACGCGACATTAGATTTCATCACCAACTAGTACGGTCATCGAGAGAAGGCCCTGTTTGCTTGGTTGTGATTCTTAGATTCTATTAGTGTATGTTGTTTCTTTTCGGTAGTTGGCCATAAATCTTTTTCGCCGACTCTTTTTCGCCAACATCGACCCTCCACACCATTCGCGGAGGCTACAGGGACTTCCTCCAGAAAATATGGAAGGGAACACCCCTTTACCCCCTCATTCTATGGAGGAATCTCCTCAACAGAGCGAGGTTCAAGATACTACAACTTCCCAAGAAGAAGTTCCCACTCCTCTGGATAATTTTCGAATTGTTTCAGAGTCTCCGAAAGTTTTCTGCATTCCGAAGGGATATGAACGACGTGTCCTCCAACTGAATTCAGTTGGTGAATTTATCATCGTCAATCCTTCCGACATTCCAGCTGGGTCTCGTTCAAACCCTTTAGCCGATGACCCCTTTTGGACTGCAGACATTGTTCGAAGTCCACCGCACATGGTGCGGGATATTTATGGAATAGGGATAGGTGTTGATGCACCTATCACCTACACCGTACCCCTAAACCATTTTATCGGTACCACCGTCTTTATGGCCACACAGTCCGTTGGTCCGAACACATCGTCCATTGGTCCAAGGTCTACTTTTCCTCTCCAGACGACCCATTCTACAATGGTCCCTCACATTCCGACTATTCCCGTCGGTAACGCGGTGGTTAGCCAAGCTTCTATTGGCACACCCATAACACCAAGACCTACATCATCACTCCCTTTTGGGTACAGAGCAATTTTTCCACTGCTACTGCTACCCAAGTTATGCTGGGAAGTTCCATACCTATCCAACAACCCAGAGGGACCAGTCTTGGTGGTCTTAACCCATTCGATAGTATTGGTCAGTCATTTGCGTCTGGTTCTCAAATTCTAGGAACTCTACGTCAAGCCGGGGGGCATCCTCCCACCGAAGGACAACTTCCATTTGGGGGGCACCCTCATGCTGGGGGGGCAGCCTCAATCCGGAGCCTACCATCAACCATATTGACAGAATGTGTCTGCCACACCTAATCCGTGGAATATCCCTTTTCCAGGAAACCCACAGTTCTCAGCAGGACACAATTCTCAAGCTCCACAACAACCCCCTTATGGACAAACGCCAAATCTAGCTTCTAATCCACAAAACCCATCCGGTTATCCTCTGCTCACACATGGTTCTCAAAACACCTCAAATCCTATGTACCCTAGTCAACACCAACCTCATACAAGAGGGCCCACTAGTTACAATTACCCGCATAACCCAGTGTATGGCCCTACTGGTGTCCCCATGCCACACCAACATTACCCACAGGTTAACCAACAACTACCTTTTCTAGCGACCTTGGACCTTCCAGACTTGTCTCAGTTAACGAATGATCCTATTTATCATTCTCCGGTTTGGCCAGCTATTCCAGCTAAACTTCCTTCTGATATCCCAAAATTCGACGGAAAGTCCGGAGAAGACCCAAACAACCACGTGATGACTTTCCATTTGTGGTGTTCATCCAACTCCCTCATGGACGATTCTATACGTCAGCGTATTTTCCAACGAACGCTTACGGGTTCTGCAGCAAAATGGTATATTGAGCTATCACGTGCCTCTTTTCACGATTTCAACTCCCTCCCCATGTCCTTCCTCACACACTTCCAACTACCCATTCGATACGAGATGGGTACTGAACTATTGACCTCCCTTCGTCAGACAACCTCCGTACATATCTCTGATCATATTCATGAATGAAGACGATGACAAAGGCTAATCAAAGCGGTCATTCCTGACCAATTATTAGTGGAATAGTTCACTAAATCATTGTTACCCCAAATCACTCGTGATGTTGCGATGAGTGGTGTAGTCACCGAGGAAGAAGCTATTGCCCGAGCTCAGTACCTAGACTTGGTTTATTCACAGTTTGGTACTCTGTACGAGTTGATACCAAACGCTACCCGTGGCACCAATGATCCATCCAAACCATCTTCTTCCTCATACGCGGATGGGGTTATTGGCTCTGTCAAAACCCAATCTACTTCCCAGTCGACTGGAACAACTCAGTGGCCCGCTTCGACGGCTGCTCCCAGTCCGACTGCACCCTCTTCTACCCCACCTCAAACTCAAGTCTTTGAGGTGAATGCGGTCCAATCGACCCCTTCACAACAACTTGGGGGAAAGAAGAAAGAAATAAATAAACCAAAGAAAAACAATAACAACGAACAACCAAAAAATCAATCGCAAACTCCTGCTGCTCGAAAACAACCACAACGAAAACCGAAATTCCCATGTCCCATTTGTGGTGATGATCACTACACTCGAGACTATCTACATCGCGATGAAGTGGTCAAACTTTTCAAGGGAAATTCACAACCAGTTGTGCTTACTCAACCTTTCCCACAGCAACAATCTTTGGTTGCCCAAACTCCCACCGCAGGGGGCAGTTCCAACCAACCCCATGATGAGGCCTCGACAAGTGCCCACATTTACATGTTTAACGGGGTTAATCTGACCACTCGCTCTGCAACATATGACATGCCAGTTAAACCTGATAAGCCGAAGACTACTAATGGTTCCTTACCAGACCCGTTACCATCTTCCGTTAGTCCTCCCTCTGCTAGCCCTCCTTCCGGGCCGCTTCAAATCGAGAAAAATTCGTTTGACTCCATCTTACGCCCTCCTAAGAGCACTATCCGAAAATCCACCTTCAATCCTAGTTCATGGGCTGCCCAAAACTACAACATTGTTGAAGATTTGGCTCAAGCACCGTGTGCTATGTCTTCTTTGGAAGTTCTACAACACTGTCCCAGCCAACGTAGAACGCTCCTAGATGCTATCGGCGCTTTCGATCCTGAGTCATCAAATAACCTCATGTTTAACCTAGATGATCATCAACCACGACTCTCCCACCAACTAGCTTTCCAAATCGATGTTGTTGTTCACAATCAACAAATCCACCGAACTATCTTGGATAAGGGAGCTTCTGCTTGTGTCATGTCTTTAGCTTGTTGGAAAGGCTTAAAATCACCTGCCCTTAACAAATCCCCTACGATGTTATGCGCTTTCGATGGATGAGGTTTTCATCCCCATGGATTATTACAATCCTTATCCGTTCAGTTAGGCGGAAAAACTGTTACCGTTGATGTCGAGGTGGTCGATGCCCCCCTCGATTACAACCTACTACTTGGAAGAAGTTGGTTCTACGCTATGAATTCCATCGCCTCGTCGGTGTTTTGATGTGTACAATTCCCCCATCAAGGAAAAATTGTCACTATCGATCAACTCGATTTCTGTACACCCGATGCTCGCGCCCCTGTCACCAACAACATTCCTTTTTTGGGAGACCACCGAGTTACGTATGAAAGCATTGGTGTTGGCTTGTTGAAATATTCTAGCCTTATGGGTACCTTCCCTACACCACTTCCACCTACTGCTCATCATATTGCCACCATCAATATGATCTCGACTATGCCTTATCAATCCTTGGAATCATCTGATCCTTGGGTTGTACCTCGTCCTATGGAATTCGATGTTCTCAGTGACACTATGCCACTTAGCCCAGCCAAGGCCACATACGTAGCTATTCGATCTGCCTCTCCCTCTCCAAACAACCCACATTTATTGGCACCTGATGCCTACTCGATGCCCTCATGGTTGGATTCCTTATCGTCTGTCATCGATTACATTTCCCAAATTTTCCCTTCTGACGAATCTATTATGGAAATGCTTAGTATTGCTTGGGATGATAACCATCATTGATCCTCTTTTCTTCCGCCTTTGGAAGAAATTCACCAAGACATACACTCTGTCTTCCCTCCCGATATTACCGATGCTCCGCAATCTCCTATCCTCACACAAGATACTCTCTCTGAGGGGAATATGGGTAACATCTCTACTACGATCGTTATTGATATTTCGATCAAAGAAGGTGTCGTGGAAAACATTAACCTTGGTGCTAATTGCACACCCAAAGAAGTGGTCTCTTACACCGCTTTTTTTAAAGAATTCTGCGATGTCTTCGCATGGAGCTATGAGGAAATGCCAGGGATCGACCCTTCAATCATCGTGCATGAAATCAAGACTTACCCTTACGCGAAACTTGTTCGACAAAAGCTTCGCCCGGTTCATCCCAAGAAAATCGCAGCTATAAAGGTAGAAGTTGAGAAACATCTGGCTTTATCTATCCCATCCCTTTGACAGAATGGGTCTCCAACCTTGTTTCGGTTGCCAAAAAACAAGGGACCATCTGTGTTTGTGTTGACTATCGGGATCTCAACAAAGCTTGTCCCAAGGACAACTAACCTACGCCCTTCATCGACCAAATCATCGATAATTGTGCAGGGAGCGTAATCTTCTCTTTCATGGATGGATTTTCTAGGTATAACCAGATTGAAATCTTACCTGTTGATCAACATAAGACAGCCTTTATCTACCCATGGGGAACTTTCACCTATCGAAAGGTACCTTTTGGCCTTAAAAATGTTGGTGCTACTTTCCAGCGGGCCATGTCATACGCTTTCCACGATATCAAGCATATTGCAGAGCCTTACCTTGATGACTTACCCACCCACTCATCCAATCGATCCGATCACATTGATCACTTACGGGCTATTTTTCTTCGATGTCGGTTCTACCGTATTCGCTTGAACCCACATAAGTGCATTTTTGCTGTCGAATCCGGTCGACTCCTCGGTTTCATTGTATCCAAAGACCGGATCAGGGTGGATCCCTTAAAGATTAAGGCCATTCTAGCCTTACCCCCACCTACCAATTTAACCCAACTCCAAAGTTTGCAAGGAAAAACAAACTTCCTTCGCCGTTTCATCTGCAACTATGCCGAGATAACTAAAGGATTCATGCGATTACTGCAGAGAAACACCCCTTTCATTTGGGATGACACCGCCCAACGGTCATTTGATTCTCTCAAGCACTCCTTGACCCATGCACCTTTGTTGCACCCTCCGGAGTATACAAAGGACTACATCCTTTACTTGGCCGCCTCCACTTCCACTATTGCAATGGTGTTAGTTCAGGAGGATCCCAACGGTGAAGAACATGTGATTTATTACCTGAGCAAGAGTTTATCTAGACCCGACCTCCGATATTCACATGTAGAGAAACTGGCTCTGGCAGTCGTCATCGTTGTCCAGAGATTCCTCCATTACATCTTATTATGCACCACCACGGTGATCGTGGACTCCAACCCCATGTACCACGTCTTGACACATCTTGACATGTGCTCTCCCTTGTGCCGATGAAGACATCGAACCTATAGATTCTCTCCCCGATGAATCTCTTTTCCTCATCAGCACCTTTGATCCTTGGTATGGAGACATCCTCCTTTACCTTCAAACCCAACATTTTTAGCCTAACATTTCTCGCGAAGAGTATCGATGTATTCGCCACCATTATCGTCGTTATCTTATCATCGATGACACCTTGTATCGCCGTGGTATTGACACTATCCTTCAAATATGTCTGGTTCACTAGGAGCCTAAACGCATTCTGAATGATTGTCACCTTAGCCCCTGTGGCGGTCACCTTTCTGGGATGGCCACAACCCAAAAAATCCTACGTGCCGACTACTTTTGGCCCTCAATTTTCAAAGATTGTATCCAGGCAGTCAAAAAATGCCCACCCTGCCAAGTCTTTAACAAGAAGGCACGCACCCACCCTACTGCACTACACCCCATTATCTCCATCGGCCCCTTTTCCAAGTGGGGTATCGATTTCATGCAGTGTAAGCCTACCTCAACCGGGGGGCATGGTTATATAATCGTCGCCGTCGACTACTTTACCAAATGGGTTGAGGCTATGCCTACCTTCCTGAATGATGGTCGTACCACATCTCTGTTTCTTTTCAACCATATCATAACTCGTTTTGGTGTACCACATGCCATTTTCACTGATCATGGTGCACACTTCAAGAACCAGATGATGAGTGAACTGCATGTCAAATGGGGTTTTCGCCATGAAAACTCATCCCCTTACCACCCTCAGGCCAACAAACAAGTTGAGGCCATCAACAAAGTCTTGAAAACCATGATTCAACACATGGTAGGGGAAAACAAGACATCGTGGAATCTACAACTTTTCTCCGCTCTCTGGGCTTATCGCACTTCTGTGAAAACCTCAACTGGATTTACTCCTTTCCAGTTGGTGTATGGCATCGAAGTCGTTCTACCAATCGAGTGTGAGATTCCATCACTGAAACTCAGAGTAGAACTCCTACCCCATACTTCTACTGAAGAAGAATGATTCTTGTATCTATCCAAGCTAGACGAAACACGTCGGGATGCCACTCTCATTAATGAGGCACATCATAAACGAATTAAGAGTCAATATGACAAATCCGTCCATCCTCAAACTTTTGCAGAAGGAGACTTAGTCCTCGTCTATGACCAAGCTCATGATAAATTGGGGACAGGTAAGTTAGAACCTCTGTGGCATGGTCCTTACATCGTGAAGCATGTTCTACACAGAGGTGCCTACGAGTTAGTAGATCATGATGGAATTTCCCTAGGAGAGCCCCGAAACGGGATTTACCTTAAAAAGTACTATGCTTAGATTACCCAGCATGTGTACTTTGTACATTATTGTATTTTAGTTTGGTGTTTCTGTTTCTTTCGTGTACTCAAGTCTTTACCTTTGCCACTCATGACTATGCTTGTGTTTTCATGCGCAGATGACGTCTTCCTTTCCTATCTCTTTCGGGTTTGTGGATGGCGCTAGTCGACATACCTATAACATTGCTTCGGCAGCATGGGTCATTTACCAATTTGACGAGGTGGTGAGTTCAGGAGGTATTTGCTTAGGACCAGCGACCAATAATATGGTAGAATATCACACTGTCATCGGACTGTTGACCCAAGCCTCCTCCCTAGGTATCTCTCATATTATTGTTTACTTAGACTCCCAACTCGTGGTCTATCAACTCAACCATATCTACGCTATCCATAATCCTATCCTGCTACGTCTCCACCTACAAGTTCGTCGTCTTGAACGAATGTTCGATTACATTGAATATAGACACATTCCAAGAGAACTGAATAGTGTTTTGGATTCGTTAGCTAATTACATCATGGATCGGTATCTCGCCCACATATAAGATTTAAGGAAAGAAAAATTGTACATCACATGTAAATTAAAACACATCACAGACATCATCATGTACAAATCATTTGGCACTGTAAAAA
>CBVK0101623145.1:0-13413 GCA_900067695.1 Picea abies | reverse complement strand
ATATATATATATATATATGGCGTGACTGAAATGTTTTGATTACATCAAAATATATAGAAGAGCAAAATGTTGGGTCTTTAAACCCCTACAACATCGCCTGACAAGGCATACAAAATATGATCACCAGAGAGACTCTAATCTCCCTGCACTACATTGTGCTTCGAGTAACATATCAGTGCACGCACTATGCGTCTCAGTAGAGAATTGACATTCTTTGGCACTCCCACAGTGTGCCTCTGCAGATGTAAAGGCACTTCTCCCCTCCGTAGAGGAGGAATGCCCATCGTGAGGCCTTGGAGGTTTCTTTCAACCTCCCGGAGACCTATCATGGGTACTCTCGGATCTGCTACAACCAGAGCACCCCCACGACATCCTGGTATCGGTATATCGGCCGGGCACATTGCTCTCTTGTCTGCATGTTGAAAACAATACATCTTTTAAAAAATCTTCTATATACTCAAAAAAATACATATACATTAAGAACTTAAAAAACAAAAACTAGACAAGGTATGGCTCAGTCTCTTACCTGACACATCCCAATCTTCCCCCGCAGGTAAAATCAAATCCATGCTCCCACAGAAATCTACCTCAGCATATGGGAAGTCTTCTATCTAGAGATACTACTGTCTCAGCCAAGCAAAGAAATCGCCAGTGAAACGGAACTCTGACTCCGCTACTAGCCTCGAAGACAGACTAGTCCACCTCTCCATCCTTGGTTCGTCCACTGGTCGCACCGCCAATGCTATCTGAGGTTTCATCTGGGGGATGCGCTCTAGGAAAAATGAGACCAGAAAAGAGCCGTAACCAAACTGTTTTTGTCTCATCCTGCACCGTGAAACCTGTTCCTTCACATTTCGAAGGAACCCTGCACTCCATTTGAACAGTGTTGGTTCCAAACACTGTACACCATAAGCCACCTGCGATCTTTATGCCAGATGTGCGCTAGTACTTCCCGTCACGCTCGTGATGGAAAACGAAATGGATCGGAGGGGTAGCTCTTGGATATCCTTGATAGGGATTCTACCCCCTACCAGTCTTGCTCCTGGAACACGGTGACGTGCCAGATACATGCCCACTTGTTCAAGTAGCACCCTCTGCCTGGAAAAAGATATGGGAACCCCTTTTTTCGAGAGGCCAGTCAAGAAATACACGTCTTCTAACTCGATGGTTAGAATTTGTGTGCCAATATGGAATCCTTGCTCCGCAACATCCCATAAGCCGATCATGTGCTCAAGCAATAAAATCTCCTTCTTCATTTTTTGCAATTTGAAGAATTTTAGTAAGCCACAAGCTCGCAATGTGGCCCGTGTGCGAGGAATATGCAAGGTATCCAAGTCATCAATCTCATGCTCTCATTCTTTCCACTTGATCAAGGTCGCCGAAATCACCTACAAAACAAAAAGAATAAAGAATTTCATTATTTCAACGTTTTGGCAATTTCGGCAATTTCGGCAATTTTCAAAAGCAATCTAAAAAACATGAAATCTAATGCCCACATTATTTAAAGAGACCACACCCTCTTTTACAATCATCACGCCCTCTCTTAGCCATCAATGTCCATCACACAATAACAAAAATGTTTTAAAATGAAAACGATTTCTTTATGGCTGCGTGGGCATATGTGAGAATTTTTCATGGGTTCTTTGACAAAAATGACCCATCCACTTAGATATTAGGGCGTTGGCATCATGGCTATCCCCTTATAAAACATTTTTGCAAAAAGAATGCCCTTTTCCCATCACTTGTAAAAGAGGTCGATTTGATCTTTTTGGGGAACTTAGGGCTTCATTTTTTAAATTAAATGCTGCTATGAAAATGAATATTAAACCATGTAATTGAAAGAAGGAGAGATAAAAATCTACCTGGTCCAAATGGCGAGAGAAACAATGAACCGTAGCTCCGGTATCAAGCGAAAGAAGATCCACCTCCAAAATGAGAATCTCCACTACTCCAAAATCCTTGTGCAAAATGAAATGGTAAATGGAATTTTCATTGTATTGCTATTTATAAATTTCCATTTTTTATAAGGTATAGTCATTTATGGGTTTCTCTAATAATATAATGGCTCCACTAAACCCCTGGTTTGTAGTTTTGACATCGCAGGTTTCCTGGCAGTTCTGATGGGTTATTTACCTTGTCACACTCATGAGCATAGTCTTGGTTCGTTCTCAAGCTCGAAAACATGAGAACACGCCGGGTAAAATTTTATCTCTTTTTCGGACCGGCATGGATACACGAAAAAGGAACCCCCCTGGAGTCATCTTTAAACCCTTTTCAGACTCTCTAAATATGAAAAGATTGTCGAGTGACCTTGCTTCCTTTCACACTCGTTAAAAGGTTCGAAAGGGTGTCTTTCGAGCGATAGTTTATCTCTTTTTCGGTCTCGTTAGACTACTGTACGAAAAAGGAACTGAGAGAGTTCTCTTTTAAGTGTTTTTCCAAACTCTATAATCCTGAAAAACCTTCGAGTTTTCTGTCTTTGGACTCGCTAAATCACACATTGACAGACCCATATGGGATCGAACCCTTACTTCTTTCAGTTCATTAAACAAAGGAAAAGGAACTTACCGAAGGTGAGTTATATCGAGCATGTGTTACCCTCCTCGAGCTCATTAAATCAAAAAGAGGTACTCATCTATCTGGATGGGGGAAAAATTAAACGAAGCAAGACAAGCAGTCTCTTGAGAACATTATCAAGTAATTCTTACAGTTGTCCTTGAACATGACACTTTGTCTTTTGCATGCATTATAACCCACTGAACCTCTGCACTGAGCCAATCCTTTGAGTTTTTTTCACTCCTTTGGGTCACCTGACGTAAGTCACAGCATCCACTGCATCATCAAGTTTTAGTCCATGTCATGTTTTTTCTGTTGTGCCTCAGTGTTCAAGGGAAGTATCTGCCTCTAGACTCAGCCATCCCAAATATCTTGCCTCAAAACCTGTGTCAGTCCACGTCCTTTTGATCCACCAATTACATCTCTATTTATGTTTTGTGTCATTGATGGGGGATACATCAAGGCCCTCCTTCGACGAGCTTATTCCTGTCGACCTCAGCACATTATCCAGGAATTAGGCTTAGAAACCAGTTAGTACTTTGAGACCTGCATGCCTCAATGGCAGGCCTCCTCACATTCGATAGTAGGTTTACATCATTGACCTCTGATCAGATGATTCCACTGATGTTCGACTCCAGCTCACCCATTCACATTTGTTGGAATGTACTAGGGTACCTTGGGAATCGTTGACATTAATGGTGATCTCCCTCGCACTTGTTAACGGTTCACACCATTGACCGGTAATCAAGTGGTTTCTACCATGTTCGACATTAGGACATCTATTCACATGGTTAGAATCGTACCACATTGGGATCGGTAAGAAGACCCTGGGTTGAGTGATCACTTTGATATATACTTTGCCCAGGTTGCGAAGGAGTTTCTCTTGGACAAATGATGCATACACTATTACATAGATCCACTTTGTATTGGTCGTGGCTATGTCTTGTCACCTCGTAGATCCACTGTGTATTCTTCGTGGCTACGATTAGTCCAGGTCATTAGAGTATAGATCCACATTGTATTCCCGGTGGCTATACCTTTTCATCAATACAATTATGGATCCGCAGTGTGTTTTATGGCGGCCATATCTTGCAAGTCTTGATTACCCAAGCATAGGTATGCCTGCCTTGGGTTTTGAAATATGTCATGATATTTTTTGGATGTTTGTGTGCAGCTTCCGTCAGGTTCTCCGAGTCTATACCCTTGCTTGAAAGTCTACAAAGCATTTCATTTATCAGTTCGCATCTTCTAACTTCATACTTTGGGGGGCAATATGTTACACCTCAATGTTGCTCACTTCGGTAAGTGTTGTAAGTGTCGCATGTTCCTCTCAACTGTCGCAAGTGTTGCATGTCATTCACAAGTGTCGCAAACGTCAAACAAAGAATACTGCCATGATGACGACACCAAAGAGACATCTAGAATAACCCAGACACTTGATTTGGAGGAGGGAGAATGATTAATTGAAGTAAAAGAACTCTTACCACCTGAAAGGAGCTCTTAAACAAGGGTTTTGAAGGTGAGCACTCCTCTACATCAGCCTTAGGAGCGTTGGTGCTCCCCTATAAGGTCTTAGGGAGCGTTATAACACCCAACTGCCCCTCTGAATGAGCGCTATCCATCCTTGGAGCGCTAACGCTCCCCTCAAGCTTCCTAGGGAGCGCTGTAGCGCCCTGATGCCACTTTTGAGGGAGCACTATCTAATCTGGGCAGTGGTTGGCCCGCTGAGGAGAATAAGGGAAGGATATTTCAAGTTTGGAAGGCAGTTGCATTCAAATTCTTGGTTCAAACAAAATATCCTTGATCTAAGGAGGGAATTCCTCAACCTACCCTAAAGATACCTCAAGAGGTTAAACCTCTCTTAACCTATATAAGTAGGCTCCATGATTGTGAGAAGGGGGAAGAATTGCTAGCATGAAACCTATGATCTCATAGGAAACACACAGTCAGCTAAAGGAGAGTGATCAGTGAAGTTGCTATCATCTAGGTCATGGATCTTTCGAGCAAGGGTTAGATGAAGGGGACTTGACGAAGCTGTCGCATTCACATCTATGATTGTAAGCACTGCTGTCGTTATTCTCATTAATATGACACACTTGGCATGTTTCTTTCTAGTTTGTGTCTGATCTTACATGAACTTATCATTGATAGATAGATATGTTTTCAAGCTAATATCAATAGAGTAGGAAGTCCTCGTACTTTGTTTGTCTAGAGGACTCATCGAGGAGCGAGAGTTTGGAGCTTGACTCGGAGCGTGCAGGGACAAACGTCGATAAAAAGGTACTTCTGTTCTCCTTCCTTCTCATGCATTAGTTTGTATAGATTTGAAAGGAAGTCAGTGTCCACGTTAAGCACCTTTTGTCTTAGATTTTAGTGTCTAGCTCTTTGAGGTGATCTACCTGTCCGCAGGGAGATTTTCCTACAACATTGAGTAAATTGTTGTAGAATGTTAGCGGGCTCCTAGGTGGCATCTATTGAAGTTGTATCTTTCCACTTGACTAACACTTCCTTGATGGTACACTGACAAAGATGAAGCTCTCATTGGTCCAAAACTACTTATGGCTAAAACCAGATGGATCCTTCTTCATCCAACTCGGGAAGGTTGGTTTGAGTTTGGAACTTAGTTCCAATCATCTTATTTAAGCATGAGACATGAAAAATAGGATGGAGCTTAGAATGACTGGGCAAAGATAACTGATAGCCCACCTCTCCAACGCCCTTAAGAATTGTATAAAGACCATAAAATTTGAGTGTTAGTTTCTGACAATGTTCGGCCTTGAGTGAAGTTTTCTTATAAGGTTGCAGTCAAAGAAATACATGGTCTCCTTCACCAAATTGACGGTTTGAGTGACCTTGATAGGTGTGTTGATTCATGCAATGCTGAGCCATGACCAAATTCTTTTTGAGGGTTTGGAGAATTGCCTCACGAGCTACAATTGTTTGGTCAACCACTAGGACCTTCGATACACCTAGCATGTAGGTGAGAATGGAAGGTGGCTTTTGGCCATAGAATTCTTCAAAAGGATTCATGCGAGTAGTTATATGGTAAGAAGTGTTGTACCACCATTCAACTAATGGTAACCATTGATCCCATTGATTTTTCATTTCAAAGGAAAAACACCTCAAATAAGTCTCCAAAATATTATTGATGACTTCAGTTTGACCATCATTCTGGGGATGATAGGTGGTGCTGAGATGCAATTGGGTGCCTTGTAGTCAGAACAATTCTTGCTAAAAATTGTTGGTGAAAGTGGGATCTCGATCAGAAACAATAGAATGAGACATGCCATGAAGCTTGAAGATATGATCCATGAAATGTTGAGCCACAATGGATGTGGGAAATGGGTGTTGAAGAGCACGTACATGAGCATACTTGGAAAGACGATCCACGACCACCATGATGATCGAATTATTTCCTGATTTATGTAATCCCACAATAAATTCCATAAATATGTCCCTCCAAATACTAGCGGGTGGAATCAAAAGAGGTTGAAGTGTGTCAGGAGGTTTTATGGTTTCGTCTTTGTTGCATTGAAAAACATCACATTTTTCTACAAAAGTGTGAACATCCTTTTTTATACCCTCCTAGAAAAAAGAACATTTGACCTGAACATAGGTTTTGGTAAACAATGAATGCCCAGTTGTGGGAGTAGCATGAAGCTCAAAAATCACCATGGATTTAAGTTTTGATTGTTTACTTAAATAAAAATGTCCTTTGTAGCCAAGCTCATCATTGTGCCAAGAGTACCCTGGGGAAAATGGAGAGTTGGCTTGCAATTGTTGGATCATATTCGATATTTTAGGATCATGTATCCATTCTTGGCGCACAGCTTGGAGCCAATATTGTACAATGAAGGAGAGGGAGAAAAGGGACCCTTCATCTTCATATTTCCAAGAAATAGTGTCAATAACCACATTTTCTTTGTCTTTCTTGTAAATGATCTCATAATCATAACCAAAGATCCTAGTTACCCATTTTTTTTTCTCTCCGGAGGAAGGTCACTGCTCCAGAAAATACTTGAGGCTTTGATGATCTGTATTAATTTGGAAGCATTGCCCCAAGAGATAAGGGTACCATAAATCTACTGCATGCAGAATAACCAACATTTCCTTTTCATAGATTGATTGGCCCAAATGGAATTCTGACAATTGTTTGCTGGTAAAGGCCAAAGGTATTCCTTCTTGCATAAGGATTGCTCCAATTCCTCTTCCTGTTGCATAACATTCCAAGACAAAGATCTTTGTGAAATCGGGAAGGGCCAAGACCGGAGTAGTACACATAGCTACATTCAAAGCTTGAAAATCATAATCCACTGCAAGAGTCCAAGTGAAAGAATTCTTTTTAAGGAGAGCAATGAGAGGGCTTGTGATCTTCCCATAATTCCGAACAAACTTGGAATAATAGCTTGTTAAACCCAAAAAACCACACAAGATTTTGATAGTCTTGGGGCGAGGCCAATCCTGCATTGCTTCAATATTTTTAGGATCCACCCGGACAACATCCTTGCCAAAAATATGACCCAAGTAATCTACTTTTGAGGCACCAAAGGCACATTTAGATCGTTTGAGGAAAAGTTGGTGCTGCGAGAGTAGCTAGAGAATTTAATCCACATGGGAAAGATGGGATTGCCAAGTTTTTCTATAGATGAGAATATCATCAAAGAAAACTAAGACAAAATGATGAAGAAAAGGACGGAAGACATTATTCATGAGGCTTTGGAAGGTGGAGGGGGCATTACACAGGCCAAAGGGCATGACCAAAAACCCATAGTGACCCTCATGAGTGTGAAAGGAAGTCTTGTGTATGTCAGCTTCTTGCATACATATCTGGTGGTAGACAAAATGTAGATCAAGTTTAGTGAAGTACTGAGCACCACTTAGCTCATCCAAGAGATCACCAATGATAGGAATGGGAAACATGTCCTTGATAGTGAGTTTATTGAGGGCATGAAATTCAGGACACATGCACCAAGTACCTTATTTCTTAGGTACCATGACCATAAGGGAAGAGTAAGGGCTGGTAATAGGGAGAATAACACCTGCTTGGAGCAATTCCTGCACTATTTTCTCAATTTCATTCTTTTTGGAAAAGGGATGATGATAAGGGACAACATTGGGAGGAAGACTTCTAGGAACAAGGGGAATGGAATGATCATGAACACCATGAGAAGGAGGAAGTCCCTAAGGGGTGTAAAAAATAGCTTTATGTGTGGAAAGGATATCTTGTAGGCCAGGATGCATAGAGGGTGTCTTAATGGATTGAATAGAATGGATTTGAGCAATAATACCAGAGTGGTCTTTCTTGAGGAGATTTTCCATGCGATGGGAACTAGTGATCTCAGGAGAACCTATTGTGAGACCTTGGAATTGATAGCTTTCTCCCTCATGTTGGAATTGCATGGTTAATTCATTAAAATCCATAAGAATGGGACCCAAAGTGCGTAACCATTCAACACCTAGCACAATGTCACAACCTCCCATGTCAATGGAAAATATATGATATTTCATGTGGTAATGTCCAATTTGAAGACGAACATTTTCACAACACCCACCACATTTCATGGACCCACCATTGGTTATAATAATTTGAAAATTATTGATAGCACGAATATAGAAATCGGTTTCCTGGGAAATGAAACGATGAATAAAATTGTCGGTGCTACCACTGCCAAAAAGAATGATGACCTTCCTGTGCTTAATATATCCAATGATCTTGATGGTTTGTGGGGCAGAGAAGCTAGTGAGGACATGCAAGGAAATAAGTGGGTCAACTTCAGGTGGGTCAATAGGATCTTGAGTAGCATCGGGAAGGGAGGGCTCCTCAACAAGGGGAACTGTCACATCATCTTCAGGAACATTTTCGAAAATGGCCATAAAAAGTTTTTGTTCCTTACACTTGTGCCCCAGAAAATATTTTTCATCACAATTATAACAAATATCCATCAGTTGGTGTTCATCCATTTCATCCCTAGTTAGTTTTTGGACCTTGAGGGGAGTGGCAGGGGGGTTAGGATTAGTGGGTCAAGGGAGAGGAACAATAGAGGGTTTTTGTTCTGGGAAAAAACAACTTGTTGGGCCTCTTTAGCGCTTGTAGTAGCTTCCAACCAAGTCTGAGGGTGGGCCATGAGAACCTGGGATCATATTTCATCCTTGAGGCCACCGATAAAGCATTCACAGAAAAATGCATCTGACATGCCCCCTATTTGAAAGGAAAAATGCTCAAAAGCAGTGATAAAGTCTTCCACTGTGCTTGACTATTTAAACTTGGTCAAACGACCAAGATAGTGGGTATCAATATCAAAGTGGACATAGAGCTATCCAACAAACTGGGTTCAGGCAATATACCCCTGACGTGAATGTTTACGCCATTGCCACCATTTCCAACGTTTAGGATCTAGATAGAGGACAACATAGCGAAGTTTGGCCAACTCATCAATAATACCATGCAAATAAAAATAATGCTCCATTTGAGTGACCCAACCTGTAGGATCGGAGCCATCAAATTTATTGACCTCTACATGGGGAAGATGGGGTTCAAGATGAAAGGAGTTGGATTGAAAATGTAGAGATTGAGAGGAATCAACAACATCGAGTTGGTCCGATGAGAAAGGACCCGTAGGGTGGTTCAACAATTGATTGATAGCAGACTAGAGGGCGGTAAATTGGGTTGTGAATTTGGCTTCCATGGTGTCAAATTTGTGCTTTACTTTTTCAATGCGGGAATCGGTAGAGACAATCTCATGTGTCATTTGTTTGATGGAGGCATGGGCTTGATTGATGGAAGCTTGGATTTCTTGGTTGCGAGTGGTGGCCATTTGGAAAGGGGAAGTGTGGATAAGGAAAAATGGGTGGGTGGGACCACAAAAAAGGACTTATAAGTGATAGGTACCACAATGATTAGTGCGAGAAGGAAAATATAATGGAACAGGGAAACTAAGAAGGGGTTGGGTCCACTGAAACAAAAATGATTAAAAATGAAGGGTATGGTTGTGATCAGGGAGAAAAGTGGAATCCAATGGAATAGGTCCCAAATAAGTGTGTCAGCGGGACCACTATACTTTTTTATTTTTTACTTCTATTGAGTTATACTCCGTCCTGAAGAATATTGCATGATGAAAATGCCCAAATGCTTAACAGGAAAAAATGTGTAGTAATTTCGTAACTCAAATGTAGAAGACACAGTTGCGCGACAATATATCTTGTCTGTTCTGTTTTTGTTTTCATCCCAAGGGTTAGGGTATTCAAGGGTTCTACAAACAAGGGTTTTCCTATGCTATAGCTCTCTGATATACGTGTGGGGTCCAACAATAGTACTCAACCCAATATCTTAGGGAACCAACTAAGGAGGCTAGATTGTGGCCTTAGCTGTACTACCTGACTAACTAGGTACTAGAGAGTATCTTTTCGTGAGTTGTTCTCGGTGGCACTATAATAGTCAGGCGGCCGATCAGTTTATCTATGGAGGGCTTCAAGAGATCTAGGTCGATTCGTATACAGGTGTTGTCTGATGCACTACCACTCGAAGGGGTACCAACAAGGGTTACAAGGGTGGCCAACATATGTGCGCTTAAGTACCACTTGTATATCCTGCATGTATGAATCCCCAGTCGCGGGTTTATGTGTGTAATGATAGATCTCTGTAGCTTTAAGACGTCATAATACGTCACTACCCTGGAAAAAAATTAACCCACAATTTTCCACCGAGGAAGGTGCTCTGATACCACTTTTAGTATTCTAGATATAAAATAGTATGCAGAACATAAATAATTAGCTAGAAATGGCAGAGAAACAATGATATAACCAGAGCAATACCACAATAATACCACAATAACACCATAAATAACACTTTGATTACTCAGAGCAATTTTCACTTGCCTTTTCGAGGAGGCAACCTCTAGTAGAGCAAAGCTCTATTACAATAATATCCAAGACAAAAATTCACATACCCTCTATTCTTATTTATACTAAATCTATCTATCCAAAAGAACAATCTAGAGGAAGATCCTTCGAAAAGAGGAAGCTTCTATTAGGTCTTCTTACATTTGACTTATTCCTCTTTATTGCTAGGCCTTATTAATATTGACCTTTATTACATGGAAATATATTATTCTACCCACTTGAGGGGTCAGGTAGGTTAGATCCCTAATAAATCATTTGGTTTATAATTTAGATCTAGGGGACAACCCCTTCGTATCAATATTTGAATGAAGCACACAAGAGGCAATATTCTTTACCAAAACAAATACTACCATGCCTTACGAGATAATATTAGTGAAGTAGACTAGTGGGATAATTTTAAATCAAGTCTAAAAGAGGGGGATATTATGGTTAATGAAATATTAATCAACAAACCATCCCCTAATTAATGATGAGTAAAAAGACACATTTAAATCCATTAATCTGTCACATGGCATGCAAACTTGGTCACTTAAACCATCACATGACTTGTATGCCAGGTCATTCCACCACGCGTTTGAACACTAATGAGAAGGGTTGAGATTCCCTCCTTTCCATGCATTAGGCCTTGATTTCACATGATTATCTCTATTGGTTTATTATTTATTTGGCTTGCAATGGGATAATGACATTCTTTCTAAAGAGGTACATGGGGCATGATAGTCCTTCTCACCAGGTAAAGAACTTCATAGATTTATAGTTAGTGTTTGGGATTTTGTTGATTTATTAGAAGTTTTTAGGGGAACCTCCAACCCTCATGGTTTATTAGCACACATGGAGACATATGGATTCAAGATTGCATCTATTTTAGCTTTAATTCGTAGGATTGAACTCCCAGTTCATGCCCTTTGGGATTCTTCAAAAATTTAACCTAAGTAAAGGGAAGTGCTCCCAGTTCTTAAATCCAGGATAGAATAATTTCCTCTTAAATCAAGAAACATGGTGTGAGAAAGGTATCACAAGTAGGGTGAAGCATTTTATAATAGCATAAGTTATTGGTCATAGTGGGTACCAGATGGATTCTAGAGAATTTCAAGAAATTCGTAGAGTCCTCAAAAGCCACGAGGAACATATTCACTCCAACAGGTCTTTAATTTTCAATGTTTCTTAAAAAATTCATGAAATAGAACATTATATCACAACTTAGATAACAAAAATCATGGGGTATGGTGGAACTAAAGGAATAGTTGGCAGTCTTGGAAGTAGAATGCAAGCTTCTTCGAAATTTGGCACATAATTGGAGTAAGGGTGGCCATTCCATGGCCTCAAACCAAACACTTTCAACTAACTCATCCATAGGTGAGCTAAAGGAGGATGAAAAAGTACATCAACTTGACAAGGAAATGGAAATTGTGACTCAGGATCTTGAACCAAAAAGTACAGGCCTAAATGAAGCAGCTAGTCATTATGCTCTTAGTTAATTAGGCATATACTATATAATATATAGTGTCAAGGAGTATTGGGTAGGTTTGCCTAAGGACAAAGCCAATCTCTATTTTGGGCTTGCAGTAGGACATTTTTTGGATGATGTAATGGCTATTTTGAATCTAGTGGAACAATACTATGATGTAATATTTGTTCTAGCATCTGTTATAGTTTTTTATCTCAACATAATTTATTTGTTTATTGTTATTAAAAAAATCAAGTTGTAGCATCTGTTATAGTTTTTTATCTCAACATAATTTATTTGTTTATTGTTATTAAAAAAATCAAGGGTGCACATTAACGTATAAATCTGAATATATTATAATCCTTAATTATATTAATGTTTTCCTCTAATCCTTGTTCCTTGTACCACAAACAAGAGGGTCTCATACACCAATTGTTGTTTGGCTTGACGGTGACCTTAAAAATAGATTGTTATTATTATTATTAATGTTTATGAGAAGTACATAATTTTTTGTTGTTAAAACTTTATAAATAAAATTTTGAAATCCATTTATATAATTCCATATTGTCAATATTCCATTAAAATATTTATAGATCTTGAAATTGTTTGTACAACATATATATATATATATATATATATATTCCAAGTTAGAAAACCACAGGGAAAACCCCAAACCTCAAGTATTTGAGGACACAAGGATGGTCAACAACAAGGCTCAAAGTCATTACAATAATATACTAGTTAAGAATTCAACATATCACTTATTATAATTAAATTAAGTGAGGAGGATGACAATCATTCCATCCACCATTAAAACTAAGCTCAATTGGCTTTTATTTAAAATTTATTATTTATTTTATCATAAAACTTATAATTTTATATTGATTAAGAAAAATAATTCATTAAAACTCTAATAATGGATTGCACTCTAAAACCACCTTACTAATTAAATTTATCACTTTGAGATCGTACCTGTAAGGGCAACTTGTCGTCGCTTTCATTGATGTAGTAAGAGAACGAAACACTTATGAATTCATTGGACACCAAAAAGATATAAAGATAATTTGGTTTCATCCCACTACTAGTTCATAGGATTCCTAACTTATGCGTGAAGCAAAATCTTTCGTTAGGTTTGTAAGATTCTGGGTATAACAGTCAAGAAATCCACATGATTGGGAACCTTAAAGTGGTCAACAATGGCGAATATCTGTCTGCGAAATAAGAAAGCTGCAAGGCTTCTTTTACTCACAATATTAGGCCACAGTTGCTGTATTTCTACGCACAAAACTGGTAAAATTAGCGCGCCCTTGGTCGAACTTGAACAATGTAACAAGATTTATAAAAGATTGGAAACTGTTACAGAAAACCCAGCTGTTATTATAGCCAGAATATGTCATGTCTTGAGTTACAGTCACGATAACGAATTTAGATATGTGTTTCAGGTCTCTCCAAGCCAAGATCCGCTCCCTGATCTCTATCCAAGCATTTAAACAGGTTGTATATATGTAGTC
>CBVK0101623097.1:0-14842 GCA_900067695.1 Picea abies | reverse complement strand
CCTCACCCCTTGAACTCCCGAATGTCGAATCGCCGACGCGACTAGATCTCGCGCCACGCATCTTTTGGATGGATGGTTGTTATCTTTCTTGCATGCAATATAGGCGCTATCCATCGCACCTAATCTTGGCGCAACTCTGCCACCCACGATTTACCGCCAACCGCCGATCTTCTCTAATGAAAGGACCTGGAAAGTCGACATCATAGTTTCGCCCGCTTACTTGCCCGAAAACCCAAAAGATGAGATTTTCCCGTGTTGTGCTCGGGCGCTTCTTGTGCAACTTGCATACCTGGATACTCTTGTGTCCAAGACAAGAAATGTTACTAACACAATGGCCATTAAGATCGAGGAGAATATGAACCATCGGATTACTCTATGTTGGGAACATATCGTGACCGTCGGATTTCCTAACTACAAACTAAAGAAACACACTAAGAAACACACTTTTACCTAACGACACATTATACCATGTAGATCTTAACTAACTCCTAAGTGTCTAAATATCCTAACAAACTCCATACAAGGTGTTACTTCTAATAGGTTGTTTTAGTCATAAAACCCAGATTTTCAAAACACTTTACACCATGCACCAAAAGACTACAATACATATGATTCTCTTTGTTGCGTATCAAGTTCTATGAGTGTTGGAACATATTAAAATCATAATGAAACCAAAACCTTTTCCAATTATCAAACCATGTAACTTATATTTGACATGTTTGCATAATATAGTAAATGAAAGAATTGTGATTAGGCATGTTCATCATATTATGAAGATCAACAACCAGACTTGTGCACTTATATATGTATTGTCAACTTGTACATACCTTCAGAACTTGTTATGGTGCTAATTGTTTATATCCATGCAAGTAAATCCTCTTAGCATCGAACATGTACATAAAAATAACTATGATCCATTTATTCAAGATGTCATAAGTTGGAGTGTTTCATGTGGAAGAAAAGCTTATAAAACCAATACTTTTGCATTTTTTTTCTTAGGGACCCCACATATTAGCTATATAATAATTATAATCATAGGCTTCACATTATTTTGTGATATTTTTATAATAGGTGATGATATTTTGAGTCAACAGAATGGTGGTAGCTTATCTATAAAGAGAGAGAGGTAGCTTATCTATAAAGAGAGAGGTGTCGGTTATGCTCACTCACAAGAGGAAATTACAAGAGGGAAAAAATGGTGTTTTAACATAAAGTAATAAACCCTAAGAGGAAAAAACCATAAATATCCAAAACCCTCACTCTAGGAGATGAAGCACCAAAAGGATTGTGGGCCCCGAGGTGGCTAGTTGATATGTCAACTTTCGAGGGGTGCAAATTTTTCATACAATCTTCATTTGGGGCGCATAGTATCTCATTGGAAATATCTAACTGAGAAGTACAATTTTTTGCAAGTATAGAGATTCCATGGCCACCCAAGGCCCCAAAATGGCCAAAAAACATCATTTAAGGCCTCAAAACAATCCCAAAAGTTTAATACCTGAAAAAATGTGGATAAATAAATTGCCAAGGTAGAGAACCGTGTTGATTCAGTGGAAGAGGTGGGTGGCCACCAATGCCAAACTATATCAATCCTCACCCCTAGGAAGAAATGGTCCCCATCAAGTTCCCTCATTATATGGGGAAACTTTTTCTAAATTTGACTTTTGGTGGGCCACTTTCCTTGGTAAAGAAGTCGTCCTACTTTGAAAATCCAATAGAGTTTTATGTTATGTCAATGGGTGCCATTAATATTGGTGTCCATGATACAATCCACTATATCATGCTCAATGTAGTAATAATTTAGTTCTATAGGGGCCAAATTCTCATCCACCTTTGACGTGTCCAATAGGGATGGAAAATATGGTCGAAGGAACTCCACATTAAATACTAGGTGCAAGTCAATGAGAGGGGGAATACTCAATTCAAAATCACTCGCATCTATAGACTTCATGATGGTGTAAGGCCTATATCAAAGTGGTATGAGCTTCCTATCAGGGGATGTGGGGTTCTCATTCTACAAATGAAACCAGGCCTTGTCACCAACCAGAAACTTATGTGGAACCTGATGATGGGCATGTTGTTTCTTGTACTTGGAATTGGATTTATGCATGATATAGTGAACCTATTGTTGGATGTGTCGGATCCATTCAAAAATATTGGTTTCTATATATGACTCATTCTAAGCATGGGAGAACTCTTCCTATGAAGATGAAATGGGTAGAGCTACATCAATGGGTTCCAATGGTTGGAACCCCAGGCACACTTGGAAATGGTTGTGGCCAATAGAGATGTGGAGAGATTTTTTTAATCTATTTTGAACATATGGAAGGATCTCATCCCATGTACATGGATGATTGGAGTTGTACATGTGCAGGATCTGCACAATCATCATATTGACCACTTTTATTTGTCCACCTGTTGGGGGTGGAAGGAAATCAATTTGGTCAGTTTGGTGTCCATCAAAGACCACAAGCTAGACCATAACATATTGCCTATCTAAAATAATGGTCCATGGTAGCCCAAAATGAACCCAAACGCATTGAAAGAATAACTTAGAAGTGGCTTTGGTTGTGATATTCTTCTTACACATTTCCAAAATGGCCATCTTAGAGAACTGATAAACAACCACAAAGACACAATCATAACCATGCTTGGTGGAGGGAAAACTTGGCATGTAATCCATGGAGACTAACTCCCAAGACTTGTCTGGGGTAGGTAGAGGAGTGTAAAACCTCTGCTTCTTAATGGCATGTTTAGTAATGGAAAAGGTAGTACATGATAAGATATAGATGTTGACTTCATGTCATAGTTTTGGCCAGTAGAAATACTTTTGAAGTATTGTTATTGTATTCTACACACTTAAGTTCCTTGCCACTTGACTATAATGTTCCTTCCAAATTAGCTTTGCACGCTCACTTGAAGGGACAAAAAGATGGTCCAGATAGCATAAAAGTGTGTCCTGGAGGTGATTCTGGAGCTTGTTTACCTACACCTAATGTCTAATATGTAGCAACGAAGTTAGCGTCATTTTCATACGATTAGTGCCACCCAAAGGTCTCATGCCCATAGGATTTAAGAATTGTGGTTAGTGCCACAATCAGGGGGCGACTGAGGTAGTATGTACCACAGTTTATTCTTCCCTTCTTATACTTGATGTTCAAGTGGAATTGTTGCAAGTACATGGACCACTTATGATGATGATAATTCTATAAATTTCCTTTTGTCTACATGAATTGCATAGGCTTATTATCAGTGTGGATGATATTTCCCCTTCCCATAATATAATACTTCAAATGTCACCATGCATGCACAATGGAGTACATCTCATTGTCATAGGTGGGATACTTGTGAATTGTATCAAAGAGTGTCTCATTGTGATAGGCCACCAGATGTCCATGTTGAGTGAGGACTACACTGATAGCATAGTCAAAGGCATTTGTCTCAATCTCGAATGGTTGTTGCAAGTTGCACTGAGTGAGGACCGGTGTCGAGTAGAGGTGACGTTTCACATCCTCGAATGATTTCTATTATGACTCGGACCAAGAAAACTTAGCTTTAGTTCCATCCTTGGTCACTTAGCTTAAGGGCCAAGCAATATCAGAGAACCCCAACACGGACCTATGGTAGAAGTTGGAAAGTCCCAAGCAGCGATGGATCTCTATTATAGTCATTGGGGTTGGCCCATTATGAATGAATTGGATCTTGGTTGGGCCCATATTCACCCCATTTTCATCCACGATGTATCCTAGATATTGAATTCTTTACATGTAAAATGGGCATTTCTCCATATTGGTATATAACTTGTGTTGTCGCAGAGTGCTCAAGATCTATTGAATGTGATGCAAATTTTCCACCCAATTTCTACTGAATATGAGGATGTCATCCAAATATATGACCACAAAAGAGTTGGTGAATGACCATGGGATTCCATCCATCATCCTCGTGAATGTTTCTAAAGTATTAGTCAAGCCAAAATGCATGACCAACTTTACAAAAAGGCCTTCTTTATACTTGAACACAGTATTCCATACATCAATTTTTTCAATCGGGACTTGGTGGTAGCATGAATTCATATCAATATTATTAAAGAACTTGGAACCCTTAATTTGATCAAGAAGATATTCAATCTATGGGATCGAGTACCAATTCTTAACAGTGATTTTATTTAGGGCTTTGTAATTAAAAAAAGGTCACCACTTCCTATCCTTTTTCTGCACCAATACAATTGGGCTCCCACAAGGTGAGGAGCTTGTTCCAATGTGGCCATTTTGGATGAGCTCATGGATTTGATGTTTTATTTCCTGATTCTATAGAAGAGAGCATTTGTGTGTTGTTCCATTAGGTAAATGACCACCAGGTATCAATTCAATTGAATGTTTGACTTGGAAATTCAGAGGCACCCGCATAGGTGAAGCAAAGATATCTATGTATTCCTATAAAATATTGTCCACTTGATTCTACTATGTAGAGAGGAGCTATATTGAGGTGGTGGTGGATGTAGTGACCTTCTTCTCACCTTCCAACCAAACCATGAAGAAGAAGAAATTTCTGGTTTGAGAGATTACCTTATGGCACCGCTCTTCCAAGATTAAGGAAACTTCAGTGGCCATAACTACCTCTGTTACCTTGTAGAGAGGGCCTCCGAAAGTAAAAACGATACTACGAGTATTGGAACCATAAACGACATGGAATTTCCACATGTAGGGTTGTCCTAAAATAACATCAAAAACTTCAAGTGGAGAAAAATCACACAATACCTCATCTTTGAAGGGATTGATGTTGTAATACATACGAAATTTCTATATGACATAGAGGTCTCGTCCCTAGCTCAACCAATCGATGGTGTATGGTTGGGGGTGTCATTTTGTTGGAAACTTCAATATCTTGATGACCTCGGTCGAGATTAGGTTCTTTTGGCTATTGTTGTCAACAATGAAATGTAGTGGATTCCCCTTCACCCACATTTGTGAATGGAAGAGGTGTTCCCCCTCCTCGCGCTCCTCTGACTCTTTTGGTTGAATCTTTGCAATTGCAATGGTAGCACTAGGTTCTGTGTCAATTATTTTGTTTCCCTTATCCTACTCTAAATCTGATTCTAAGCCAAAGTTTTATTCTTTTTCCTTCATCTCGGCCACCAATGATTGTGTTGAGCGACATTCTCAATGTTGTGCCAGGGTATTTTGTGGAACTCACTTCTTAGACTTCCCTTTACCCTTATTTTCATATGTCTTGGAATGGTTTTCTTGAGGTTATTTGTCCTTGATATTTTCTTTGTTCGGTGAGTTAGGGATACCTTTACCATGCTTCTGTTGCAGCTAATTCATAGACCCAAACTCTTTCATATTCCTTTGCTTAAATGTCCTCTCAATTTTTACATCATATCAATAAGTGTCTCCTAGTGAGGAAATGTCCAAAAAATCCATATGTAGTCCACTACGGTACTTCAAAACTAGGTTCTTCTCAGAGTCCCTAATACCCATATTTGGGCACGAGGTATGGAAGATATTGGTGTACTATGTGTTATAACATCTTTAGCCACCTCAATTTAGCTAAGATTCACTCTATTAACCCTAATACATCCTCCACCTAAATTTGGATGATTACTTCCATCCCTAACTCTGTAAAATGAGCCTCCTTTACATATAATCACTAGTTTACTTGACAAAGAGAACGGTTACTCACTAATTTATTTAAGGAAATTTGTGTGTGCATTCTCAAGTGAGTAAAGAATATATAAATCATGAAAATCGCGCACTCCCACATGGATTTTACATGAAAATTAGTTTCATAACTTCCTAATTCCCATAGGAAATCGTATAAATAAGACCTCGAAGGAGGAAAATTTAGACACTACTCTCCTGATATCAAAGTTATCATCCAATCCCAAGCAATCAGATCCATTTCCCTGAGGTTTTTATGACCAAAATCTCCCTAAGTTATTCCATCCTTAGCATCTTCCATCTCTCACTTTCCAAGAAAGAGATCTAAGACATCCTTGTCTTCTCTTCTTTGAGTGGAGAGGAACACTGGAGATCAAGAAGTCTTGAGTGGCCCGGGGCAAGAGGAATTCAAACATCAGTTACGGGCAGTGTTGGCAGCATAATCCAGGTGTACTTTATTTGTACTATTGTTTTAATTTATAAAATATATATCTCTCTTCTCCCCCCCCTATTTTTTCATGCATATGTTTGATTATCAGTTTCTATTGTTGTTTCTGAATCTCTTGAATTGAGTTATTTATTTATTTATTTATTCATTTATTCATTTATTCATTTATTCATTTATATATGTTTTATTGGTTTGAGGAAGGCCTTGTTCTTTGTGTGCATGTTGAGAAACCCATGGACGAGAAAGAGGATTGGAGCAAGGACATCCTAGAAATATTGTCTCTAACAGTCTGATCATAGAGTAAGTCCTCTAACTACCTCTGTAGTTATTTCAAAATTAGTCTAAGCTAAACTAGGAGAAAGATAGAGTGTTATCTTTGTTTTTTGATTTGTTGTTATGTCACCCTATTCATAGGTTAGAGTTTACTCTTTTGTAACAAAATTGGTGACTCCACTGGGGAATAACTCCTAGAGATATTATTTTTAACGTGAACCCTATTAATTATAGGATCTTTGTGTCATTTCTCATGTATTCTTCTTATGTGACTTCTTCTTTACAACCATTTTAGACTAAAGTTTGGAACTTCTTCTGAATTTTTCTTGAATTTTTCTCCCTTAATTGTATCCACTCTCTGCTTGTCCTTGGAGACAAAGTGATTACTCACCTATTTCAGTAAAGTAGGGTGTGAGTACTTTCCCCTTTCCATTACAGAAGGTGCGAGTAACCCTTGGGAGGAGATATTTTTCAAGATTTCATCCTTGTTTTCCTAAGTTTTCTCAACACAGTTGTTGGTCTAGTTACCTTGGTGTCTATCTAAAGTCATTTAAAATCTGTTGCATGTTTTCTTAGTTGCATTCGTCATTAAAAACAAAAAAACATTGTAGGTTTTTTTGCATGTTTTCTTGTTTGTCTGCTTATTTGAGGTGAGGTTGGCTAGTTGTGTTGAAGGGAGGAATGAAAAAATCCTCATTCAAGAATTTTCAAATCTCATTAATCTAAGTGAGATAGACAGTATTATAACCCTAGGATTATAGCCTATCAAAAATCTCAATCAGACCTCAAGAAATATATTCTTGGATCTAATGTTATTTTAAAAGTATTTATATTGTGTATCTTTCACGTGAAATAAACTAAAAAATAAAAAAAATACTTGAAAAATGAATTTAAAGAATATCTAAATAAGTAAATTCAAGAAGGCATAAATCTAAAAATGAGTATACAACAAGTCTCATAAATGAGAATAAATCAACAAATAACTTTATTAATCTAAATCTGAGTTACTACTGAGTTTTATCTTTTCAAGCCCCTACGAGGATTTGGATCAGAATTACACTTAGAATTCTAAGATGTTATTTGACTCATATGAAGACAACTGGTGTCAAAAAGATGAAGACTAGAACTAGAAACTGAATTAGATCAATCCAAGCTACAAGTGCACCATTGTCATGACTCTGCAAAACTAGCATTAATCAGCACTTAAATAAATTCAAAACATCCAACTCAAACTAAATAGACTTTCAAGAAGAATGAATGAACTTGGAGCATGTCAATATTCAATGCTTCCTAGTCCTTTCTTTTCCACCTTCAAAATAACCCTACTATCAACAAGACAACTTATCTCTAAAGAAACTCAGAATAGAATGAATGAACAGATAGTATTCTCACTTGAGGCAAGAGAAAACCTTATCAAAGGTATTACTTCTTTATTTTCTATTGTACTTTATTTGTCTTTCTCCCCTCCTTTTATATCTTCAAAAAGTATTTTGAGTAGTTCAACTACCTTTTTGTTTTAAAAGTTAAATAACTTTAGTTAGGAGAGGACAAATTTTATTTATAATAAGGGTAATAAATAACAAATAATGGTGGGGTCTCACTAGATCTTCATTCATTTTTTTCCATCATTTCTCTTGTAACTCCAAAGTATGATTAAATATCATGAATATATTAGCATCATAAAATATATCAAAGAGTAACCCATATAAACATACCACATCAAAAAACACTTTACCTCCCAAAAAAATATCAAAATGTCATGATATTTAAAGTTCTCAAAATAATATCATGTGTTTGTTGTCCCTCTAAAATATGCTTCAAATGTCAAAGTGGAAATATCATAATACAAAATAAAATAAATCACAAAAAATATTTCTTATTATATGATGCCTCTCTTTTCCTACTTCCTTCTGAGAGATCATCCTTTTGTTTAAGTAAGTCTTTATCAAAAGACTTATTTTCTTCCAATTTCTCTATCTCAAGATGTGTATCACTAAAAGTGATTTTTCTCTCATTACTGTCTACTTTGACTGAAGGTTGTTTTGAGTGTATGGAAGAGGATTCATATGTCTTTGAACTTGGTTATTTCACAGATTGTTTTCCTTTTCCAACTTTGGGTTCAATGGGAAGTAATTTGTAATTTCTAGGGACTTGAATTGACTAGACCATAAAGACAGCATATGCAACATGAGGCATTGAATGTAGAGGAGGAGGTTGAGGCAAAGGATTATTGGGCCAATGAGCTATTCCAGAGGGAGAATTTATGGGATTATTATCCCATCCATCATTATTTGGTTGTACAAGAGGTTCAAGGAATTCAACAATACTAGGATATGGTTGTAGGGGAGGACTAGGAGGATCTTGAGGCTATGGAAATATAGGATGTCCAACAAGATTTAAATATCCATTTTGTACTAGTTGGTTGAACTCTTCAAAATCAACATCAAAATGTGTTGAAAACCTCCTTGTGTCTCCCCTATTTCCAAAACACATTAGGAACTCTTCCTCTTCTGCCCATGTTCCCTATGTTTCCACTCATGTTACTTACCCAACTAAAACAACTCATATATATGCATCACCATTCCAATTAGTAAAATACAAGACATAGTATAGTAAACATATAATATAATTTTTCTTGAAATGATTTAGCTATGGCTTTGAAAATGACAAATTAATTCAAGCATCCAAGGGAACAATGAGTGGGAATGAATGTAAACAGGGAAGAAAAACCACAATTGACAAGTATTCTTCTCAACATTTTGCTTTCAAAAATTAAAACTGTACACCTTTTTACAAAAAACTCTTCATATGAACAATCTATCATCTCTTTCAACAAGGCAAATGAGTGGAAAATGAATAAATAAATGATGGGTATATATGATAAAGGGAGAGTAATTAGCAAAAAATGATAATAAATGATAGGAATGTATGAAAAAAAATTGTTCATTATCTATAAACAGTCAATCATTTATGTCCACAAAACTATATATTTTTCCATTATAGAGCTAATAATTTGTCTAGTTCCTTTCAAAATACGCATAAACAATTTCCCAAAACATTCATGTATGCCCATATTATTCCTTTTGTCCACACTATACTTCCAAAGTGCATAATGATATGAGTTTACAACATCCAAATCAAAATGAAAAACTTCCCATATATCATTAATTGACTAGAAAATAATTTCAATACCATATGCAAGTCTTCCGTAATGATCAAATATTTAATAGACCCTCTTTAAAAAGAATCTCTTAACAAATCAATATTTTAAATTGCATAAACAAGGGGAGAAAAACATAGAATTAAAACGAAATATGAATGGGAACATATGAGAATAATGCATGGAAAATGATAAAATAATGAGGGGATAATTCCCAGTTTATGTAATAAATATTTCACTTATATATTAAACCTTTTATCCTTTTCCAAATATGCATTTTCTCTTTATAATTTAACAACTCAAACCATGTGTCTGACTTTATCATTGAATTTATTTGATTGGCCAGCTAGCAATGATTTCAACCAATATTGTTTCCTTTCAATGCAAACCTATCTTTCAAAATTGTGGTTAATCAAGATTGTTGATTAATAAATAATGCAAAGGATAGAAATTAAAAATTAGACTTAGTATCATATTCATAAGGGTGCATCCTTTATCTTAGAATAATGAACAGAGTAAGTGTCGAGTTGTAGCTCTTGTTTCCCAAAACAAAATGACCAATGCTCTCAACAATCAATCAATAATTTGAAAAGAACATAGCTACAAATTGAATGAAAATGAACTCGAAGTTATAACGAGTTATACTATATATAAACTTAAACAAACTGATCTATACCAGCAATGGTTCGAACTCAAGGGATGGAGGGTACTTTGGAAACCCAAAAGAAATAATGGGTTTAGTTTTATAACCAATAAGAAAACGAATGGGAGCGTAGCCTCATCAAAGAACAAAGTAAGTTCCAAGCACGTGTTGTGTCTGATAAACCATAAATCCAACAATGAAATAAAACTTTTACTTTGCCATCGGGAGGTGGTAAAGTTTGGGCCTAAAGTTAGGTTGGCATCTTTGCACAACCATTATGTTGAGGAGCGAATAAAGTTAGGTTGGCATCTTTGCACAACCATTTTCCATATATGCCAAACCAACTCATATATATATATATATATATATATAGGGTTTGTTAAAACCAAAGTTTCATACCTTGAACAATTTTGTATGAGTGCACACTACGAGGGATAATTTTGTAATTGAATGAAATTGTTTTTTATTCATGTAAGCCTATAGAGGAAAAGGTTGAATGGAGAGTGGGTTGAATGGTTGAATGAATTGTTGGAAGCTTGCGTTTATTGTTTGTTGTATATTCTCCCTTGAATAATAAGAAAATACCGATTATCATTGCCCCGTGGAGGTTTCTCTTACAAGCAGGGTTTCACCACGTAAAATCACTATGTCAATTCAGTGTATGTTTGTTGTGTTATATGTCTTGATTAATATTTACAATTTCTCTACTTGTCTTTTTTTTCTTCCGCTACACAACAATCTTATATTACTTTGATCATAATTTGGTATCTTTGTGAACTATTATACACCATGCTTAAATGCAAACAAATAATTTGCATGATCCAAACATAAGCATTCATAAACACCAAAATAAACTTTGAATCAATATACCGTTGCTTCGAAGCACTATAATTGAAATGTTGTTTCAACTTAAAATTATGGTATGCCAACATGTTGAGGGAAATGTTATGTTTGGAAATAATCACTTTAGTGTGTTTTCTCTTAGAGGACCCCACCAATTAATATTTCATAATAAATTTATATAGGCCTTGCAATATTTTATAATAGGTGACCAATTATGAGTCAACATATGGAGAATCCATAGGGTACTATGTTTCCAATAGACTAGAAATCAGAGTATTAGGTTTTCCTTTTTGAACTTTTGAATTTATACTTGTTGATTGTTTTTTCTTCTCTAGTCATGGTGCTTCAACAAAATTTTCATCAAAATTTAAAACATTGCCTTAGTAAATACATTCATGGAGGGGTAGAATGGGAAAGAAGAAGAAAGGGAAGAGTTGTAACCATCAAATTGCGACAAGGAAAACTGTCAAGTTTGGCAATTACTAAACAAATAGTGTTGCAGAAAAAAAAGATAATTCAGTTATATTTGTTGTTTGTTTTCTTTCATTTTTCAAGACAAGTTAATCAAATTTTTGCAAACCCATGAAAATAAATGTAACTTGATTGATCCATCTTTTGATCAAAACTCTTAAAACTGCAATAAAGAAGAGAAAAACATAAATCAAGACAAAAATAAGAAAAAAAGATGTTGTAGAAACTGAAAATAAAATATATACAAAAAACACTGCAGATCAAATCAATAAAATCATCTAGGTTCAACATAGCATTTCATATGTGAACCATTAGTCATGTAACAAAATAATTGTTTGTCTATGTCTTTTAGTAAATAAGAGTTGTTTCCAACAATAGAGGAAATTGTGTAAGGACCTAGCCATAACTTCTGAAACATAGAATGCTTACCTTTATCAACATGAGCAAAATCTCATAATAGAACTTTTTCATCATCTGCAAAAGTTGTTGATTTATCCCTCTTATCAAAATATTTTTTAACAATATGATGTCTCTTTTTAATATTATCAAGAGAATAAATCCTTTGTTCTTCTAAAGTAAGCAAAGAATTTAATATTTGAGGGATATATGTAGAGTTCAACTCTTCTTCCTGTAATGATAATCTAAGAGAAGTTAATTCAAGTTCCATAGGCCTGATTGCTTATTGGCCATATAATAACTGAAAAGGAGTATGGCATATTTTTTTTTCTGTGATGGTACAATCTACCCATAATGAATAGGTTAGTAAGGCATGCCACTGGATAGGTTTATCGTTAATGATCTTTTTGAGAATTTTGACCAGATTTCTATTCGTTGATTCAGCTTGCCCATTTCCTTGTGCGTAACATGTTGATGAAGTGAAGTGTTTCACTCCAAATTTATTGATAAATTGGGTCAATTTTCCATATATAAAAGTTGTTCCATTATCAAAATAATTTCAATTGGGATACCAAAACAAGAAAATATATTTGATTCTAAAAAGGAGATAATTTTCTCATCGTGTGCATGCCTAAGGGGAACTACTTCAGGCTTTGTATGTTTGCAATAATCTATATCAGCTTCACTCTGCAAAGCTTCTCCTTCACCAACAATGCTTATCAAGAGGCATGAAACATTGGCAGCCATGCATGACCTTAGAGGGGGGGTGAAAACCCCCTCATATCAAAACGTAGTAGAAAACGAAGCACCAAGTGTTAGGAGCATGTGACCTTACTTTGATTCGTCGCCTCATCTCCATGAGAAGATCCTGTAGGAGGACCAGCAATCAGGTAAATACATGGAGGTGGAAGCATAGGCGTCTCATCCAAAGGAAACTCACACTTGGGAACCAGGAAAAATCCTTACGCAAATGACCACGACACCAAGGTATGTCATAAATTCAGTCAGGGTAGGTGAAAATACTCAATTCATGAGGAACCATGCATTGATTGGAAATTTTCTAGGGCTATGGTCATCTGAGTGGGATTTAATGCGATGGATAAAGACATGGCGAAACCCAAAGGGGGATTTCAAACTTCATCTAAGTTCGATCTGATCCTTCATGGTTATCTTTTTCAATCTTGAAGACAAGGACAGGATCTTTGAAAATGGATCGTATTTTTTCAATTCTATAGGATTGTACCTCAGGTTCTGGATAGATCGCTTCATTTTGGAAAAGGTAGATTTCTCCTTTGCGTCAGTTTGGATATGCCTCTACTCCCTTCCCTAGGAATTTTGGTTGGAAGAAATCCTCATAGGTATAGGAAACACCCTAGGAAGATATGTTAAATCCATGGAAACCACAAAACAGAGAAGATACACCTTGTATGCTCGAATTTATGTGTATATGGATGTCTCTAAATATTTGTCGAGATCCCTAACCCTGGAATATCAAGATGAGTAATGGATTTAGACCATTGATTATGAACATATACCCTTCCACTGTATAAAGTGTCATGAACATGGACACTTATTTCAGGATTGTCCCTTAAATGCTCCAGCAAAATGAGGAAGTGAAGAAAATATGAAAGATGGATTCACCCAAGACTTGGGGCGTAAGAAGTAATTCCCTAAGAAACCCAACCAGGGAACAGGTAGGAAGATCCCAATAGGAAATTCCTTTGATGCGCTAAGCCAACTACCAAAGGTAGAGGAAGTTGAAAACCCTCATCAGCAAGACAACCAATGCATTGAAAACTGAAAGGAAAAACAATATCCAGAGCCATTCCTAGAGCATGGGTGACACTGCCTAAATCCCTGTAACACCCTAGGTTTCGAACCCCCATTTTAAATAATGTATTGTTACATTACTGAGAGGCCAGAGTACCCAAACAATTATTAAGAGGCCAGTGTGCCTAAAAAATGTAATGTTTTGATAATTATTAATAATACATACATCATTGGCTGCTAGATGGAGAAGGACTAGAGTTATAGGGGGCTATGATTCTACAAGAGAGGGGGCTTGAGGGGATAAATTTTTATTTCCTATTTTAATTACCCTTTGGTCTAAGGGGGTGGATCAGTGACGTGGGCTTCTTGGGGAAGGCCAGGAGGTTCTTGATTCCCCATGAATTAACGTGGGCTTCTTGGGGAAGGCCAGGAGGTTCTTGATTCCCCATGAATTACTTAAACCCGCCTCTGGTCTGATGGGGGGTTCGGATGATGGCTTGTTCATTGATTTTTGTTCCTTCATTCATTTTCTTATTCACTCATCCAATTGACCACTTGTTCATGCATTCATTCATTTTCTCACTCGCTCATTCATATCGTCCCTACCTATCACTCATTCATCCATCCTCATCTGTGTCTTGGCTTGGGAAACGGAACTGAATTGTTGAATATTAGCCACGGTATTGTTGGTTGTAGTGGTCACTGGTGTGATCTAGCCATGACTTGAGGCTTGCATGTCTGAGATGTGTTGGCCTATGTCCATCGTTTTTCATAGCTACAAGTCCTGAGAGTTCCAGCATTGAGATTCTGGACCAGTTGCGTTGGAGCCCAAAATAAGGAGAAGGACTGCCTGAGGGACCGCATGGCAGAGAAGGGTGGAGGTTTGTTCTCTTGGGTGGTGCAAGCTAGGTAGAAGAGATATGGGCATTTGGATTGTTGTGAGTGCTAGGAAAGTCTGTCAGAGATTGAATGTTGACTGGTTTGGGAAGCCAAGTAACACTCTAGAACCGTCCTTGTGGATTCATAGCCCTGGCTCAAGAGTGACACCACTATTGAGATTTGGAACAATAGTGTCTACGGTTGGGTGGAACGTCCTTGGTATACAACTATTTGGTGTCATATTTTATAAAGATAAGTGCTCTCTATTATGGTATTATTTACCTATATATGAATGTATT
>CBVK0101623076.1:0-11257 GCA_900067695.1 Picea abies | reverse complement strand
AAGAGCCCATCAAATGGTTGATGGGATGGCAGAGGCAGGACAGAGTTATGACGAGCCCTTGCATGGAGAAGAAGAAGGACGCCCTCATCAGGACGTTTTGGCAGAAACCTGACCTATGGGGATCAGCCCCTTGCAGATGGGACGATAGCCTTGATGGATAGGACGCCATCCAGGACTAGCTGGACGTTTTCTGGAGCAGATGGCAGTGTGCTGGGCCTTTTGGGCACACATAGCAGGTTGCAGGAGCCCCAAGGGGGCCAACGTCTGGCTTACTGGATGATGATTATGCCCTGAAAGGGCCAACGTCTCCCCTATAGGGGCCTGATGTCCCCATTTTCTGCTTATTTTTGGCATTTTTAGCATGTAATGTGACAAATAATTGAATAATGTAAAGTCAGCCTTGTCGGCTGTTTTTAATGACCAAATTTAATTAAAGGTCATGAGAATCATATATATTGAGGACGTTTTACCCTCATTTTAACATAACACAACTTGCTCTCTTGTGAGAGTGACTTCTTTAGCTCTTGTCTTGGTATTCTTGTCTTTTGGAGTGAGGCGCAACTTTTTGGAGGATTATCTTTTGGCATATGGTGCTATTTATCATTGGAAGGTTTACAACTAGGGTATGATTATGCTTTCTTCATGAATTTGTAAGTATTTTCTCTTCAAAACTTCTTGAATGAATGGTTGTTGATTAAATATCTTGCATACATTGTTACATTGTTATTATTTGCTTAATCTTTAAACCCTAGGGAGCCAACACACAAGTAGGTTGTGGCTTCATGTCCCCATGGTAAAAGCTTATAGCCATTTTGATTAGAGAAGGTTTAGCCTAGCCATAGCTACACTAGCCATGCTCTTTTCTTGAGTTAGTTTTGAACATAAATTGAAGAAAGAAGGTGTCCTAGGCCTAATTTACTTTACACCTAGGGTTTACTTCTAGGGTTTTGAAAAGCCTTGTCTTTGAACAACACTTTTCAGCCATAGATTTGTGTTCATAAGCTAGCCGTTTTGCCAAAAGAGTCTTAAGGAAAGAATAAGGAGCCTTAGGCCTAGCCTTAGCTACACCTAATTAAGTTTTCTTTTCTTAGGGTTTTGATCTAGTGGCCCTGCCATAGCAGCACCATTAGACCTAATCCTCTTGTCCTTAGGTTTGAATTTCTCCAAAGCCATTAGCTTCTCTCCAATTGACTCCATTAACCCAAGGCACTAGTCTAGAAGCATAACTTTCAGCTTTTGTGCTTAAATACTCTTTCAAACACTTTTAAATTGAAACCCTAACTAACCTAGCGTCTAACCCTAGCTGATTTTACTAACCCTAACCCTAGGGTGACGTCTTAGCCTTATTTAAATCTCATTTGCTCTAAAAGTTGCGGCTAGGTCATCCTAAGACAGCCATAAAGGTATTAAACATTTTCATTGGTTAAAATTGCAAAACGTCTACCTTGTGGCCTTTCTAACTAACCAAACTTTAGGGCTGACGTCATAGTGACAGCAGCAATACTATAGGTGACGTCACACTCTTTTGATCTTTGCTTAGGCTTAAACGTTGTGACATTTGTCATCTAATTTGATAGACATTGAGTTATTAATTGTTCTCATAAGCTTAGTTGGTAAAACGTGCTACTCTTTGTCTTCATTTTTTGACCTAATACTAGGGCTGACGTCACATCTATAGCAGCAACAATTGTGATGCAGCAATATTATTTCTTATGAGCAGATTTGAGATGCATAGCATTGTGATATAATAAAGATCTGATTTTGCACCTTGAATGCCCATATCTCTTATGTATTTATTGAAGAAGTGATACAAGTCATTTGTCTTTGTTTAAGTAATCATTGACTTCGTCAATAATTACATTTGATCATTGCTCATATACATTTTGAAGATAGTCATTAATATTTGAAGTACTAACCACTGCAGCACATACTTTTAGTTCATTTGTTTTGTCTCGCAAACAGGTGCCTTCCAGTGGGATTCTTCTTCCTTTGACTATCTTTCTTGACAGTAATCTGTGAAAGGGAACCTTTATCTTGATCCATTAGACTTTTAGCCCTTTCATAAACCCAGATTACTAGGGACGTCTCCCTTGGACTAGCTCCCCATTGAGGTGACAGTGGGTGGGGAAGCTCCTGTTACGCCAGTTTGAAGCCTTGACTCAAGCTACCTAAACCCTTCCTACAAACTGTGCGATAACACCTACCTTTGCAGATATTTCTGTTACCATGCATCATTCCAATTATGACATACATAGCAGAAAGTTGTTGATGTCTAGAGTAAAAATTAAAGGTGAAAGATAATTGAAAATAATGAATTTCATTTTGATGCTAAAGATATCAAATATGTGGTGCTTTGAGAATGCATCAAGCCACTAGCAAATTGCTAGAGCATGCAGTTAATGAGCAGAAAGAGGAGTTGCAGGTGTTGAGGAATAGGATAGCTGGATTGGAGAGGGTAAGAAAGGCAATCTCAAGCAATGTTGAAGAAAGCATGACATTGGTCCTAGACTTTCGGGGAGTTTTGAATGAAGCTTCTCGCATTTGCCGAAGAAATCCTTGTCCTCAAGGATGTATTAGGAAATAAACTTCGAAAAGATTAAGTTTTTCATGAATCTTAACTTGACACTCTCACCAAAACGATGAAGTTTGCAAGTCCTCACCTAAGGCAAAGAGAGAATCTCCCTTTTGATAATAGACTTACAAGTTTGAAATCAAAAAAGGTTGGGACAACAGAATAATGACTATTCAAGAGCTGATAGCAGCTTGTGATGGGATTGAAGTAAAAGAGTCTCTAGTATTTTTCAAGTTATTTGAAGTCATGAAAAATCTTGAGGGCCCAACCTTTATTCGAGATGACAAGCTGATTGTAAAAGAAGAGTTTCAAACTATGTTGGTTGAGAATAAGATTACTCTGGGAGCTGAATTTGATAGCCTCACCATTTTTTCTGATGTGGAAGTAAAGAAATGGTTAACATACCTTGTGGTCGACAATGTGGAAAGCAACTCATTGTCAAAGATCAAGTTAGCACCCTACATGGCATCTAGGATGAGTTGCTTGCTTTAAAGGTGAAAGAGGGGATTACTGTAGCCCCACTTCAGGATTATATCAAATCTTGGGTACGCCAAGCAGTAATTGTTGCCACAAAATCTTCCTGAAAGAAAAAGAAGTTAAGGCAGTTAGGTCAAGAGGTCGTCTTATTTTTCAAGTGGGAGCAACTTTAAAGGATCTAAGGAGAATTAGAAAAGGGTTCACAGCATAGCACATTTTGCCGTCCAAATTTTGTAAGTAAGAGTAATCCGGATTTCCCTTCTTATTTTTTCTGCTAGTCACGTCCCTTTCCATTTGGTTTCTATATGTGTTACAGCTGTGAAAACTTGGCACTGACTATCCTTTTTTCTTTGCATCTAGGATTTCCCTATATTTTCAGGTCCGCAGGAGTGCCATCCCAGTTCATGAGAGTGACTGCATTCAATTTCAGTTTAATATTATCATAGGAATTTTGTGGAGGCCTACATGCCCAACTATTTTTGAAGTTTTAAAATTTTCACATTTGGTATCTATTTGTTGGAAATCCCCACGGAGAACTATTTCAAGAGTCATCATTTTTATTGTTCTATCTTGATAACTTTTGAGTGGATTCTTGAATATGTGATCTTGTTCAAACTTGTTTGATTTATAATGAAATAATGCTACAAAGTTCTCTGCCAGAGACCATCTTTGCTTTCATTACACTTGAGAGGGCAAAGTATCTCTATTTTGAGCAATCCAATATATATATAATCTTTGTTTGTATTTTGTAGGTGGCTTTGAACTACTTGGTCTAGTTTTAGGTAGAAATAATGGATTTAAAGTTTATTGTTTAATGCAAGAATAATGTTAGTCTGTTTGAGTTTACAAGCTTTTGTTGGAGTCTTGTTGCCTAGCATTTCTCTTACTACATTTTGACCAATATAAGTGGAGGGTATCCTTCACGTAGAGGAGTACTGCCTCTAAAAAATGAAGGAGGGTGCTTTTTGATTCCCCACAAAGATTCCCCTCAGTGTTGACTCATTTACCTTTGTGAGAAAAGAATAAACATAAGCACAAGGCAAAATCAATGATTACTCCATATTGTTCAATGATAATACAACAATGGGGTTGAGAATATATATGGCTCTTGCGCATGTTTGTAAGAATCACAACCCTATAGTATGAGTACTCATGCGAACTATTTATCAATATTATTAATATATTAGGAATTGTCATCTGGGTTGGTGAAAGTAGGGCGTTGTCATTGCACCCACTAGGGTTCAAGTCTCCCATCAACATGTTTGCCCTCTTGGGCCGCTTGTGCTTGCAATTGTGGTTGAGGCCAAGTGCAAGTCCTAGGTGACTTTGGTGGAACAGATACCCCCCACTTGTGGCTTCTTAACTGAAGGATTTGGATTTGAGTGTTATAAGTCAACATTGATCCTTGCAAATATTCCCTGATTAGGGAAAAGTAGTGTTCGCTGCATTGTGATAAGAGGAAACTACCCAGAAAAATGATCATATTAGGAATATACTAACCTTATTAATTCTTCCATTCAGTGCACTACAATCTGGTTTTGGCGGGAAAATCTATTGCCTAATTATTGAAGGCTATTTTTTGACATCGAGGAGGTTATGTGAAACCATGTCTAAGTTCACTATCAAATGATGTGCCAGCATATGAAAACAATGGAACATTGTGCATCAATGACATTGCCATAAGGGAGCACACGGTTAAATGATGTGCTCCATAAGCACTAAAAGGGAAAAAAGAAAAGCAAGGAATTTTAGCATTTTATAAATGAAAGGAGCCATACTTAGGTGCTGGAACAAGAATAAAGCAATGGGAACCCATGGTTTTTTCTGTTCTTTTAAGGAAAATGCTTCCTTTAACTATTTATTGACTGATATATGTCTTCCTTTAACTATTTATTGACTGATATATGTACATGAACATTTTATACTGGGTTATGAGGAAAACCAATACAGGCACTAGCTTCGAGGGCATTAAAAGTTTCAAGATCTAAATCAAACTGCCCTAATTACCAAATATTGGAAACATATGTCATAGTGCCATATGGTGCCAGCAAGAATTTCCTGGAGTACAAAAATTAAGATCACCATTATGTCAGATACAATTACAAAAAGATATCATAAAGACAAATTATCATGTTGCTGCAGGCACCATGCCAGTGGCTAGAGGATCATTATTGTTATTATTGCATGGCCCACCGCATCTATTCATTCGCAGTTCGGATTCTGGAACTTCCACTTGCTAAACATCATTCTCTTGTTGTGGTGGCTTTTTGGCTTCAAAAATTGCCAAGGTCAACATGGTGAAAATTCCATTCTGTAACTAGTTTGGAGGCCTTTGGGGTCCATAATGGTGGCACTGTCGATGCTCCCTACCCGCTTGGCCATCTCTGTGCTTGAGCTAGCCACTGCTCTTGTAAACACTGAAACTGTTGCTAGTGGCCAAAGGAGCTGAAGATGGAGCAGGAGTCTCCCAACTTATAATGCCAGGAGCCCCACCCCAGTAATCCAAGAGTTGGTAGAGGTGGGTGATGTCCAGCTCAACTTTCTAGATTTGAACTGTGATTTGAAGAGAAAGATTGACAAACATAGCCACTCTTTCAGCCAAAAAAAGAATTCTATATTTGGGGTCTTTATTAAATATTATGTTGTTTATCTTTTTCCAAATTACAAACAAGGCTTCAATCCTATCAAGTTTCCATGCAAACTGGAACTTGGCAAACCAAGGCAACTTTTCCCCAGAAAGGCGAAGGGGATTCCATGATGAAGGCATAATTGTATACCTTGGGGTTTTTGGCTAAAGAGTTTGTTGCTATGCAGAGATGAGAAATATTAGAGCAAATATATAGAACTGCAGGGATAAAAGAGCTGAGCAACAACACAGAAGTAAGAAGCTTGTTTGTAAAAAGAGTATTTGTGAAGCATAGGGAGAAAGGAAGAGGATTCCCTTGAGCATAGTGAGGGAGTTTTCTACGAGTAGCATTGTTTTAGGGCCAACAAAGAGCACAGGATCTTCTGAGTGCAAAGTTCATGGAAATTTTGAGCGAAAAGATCATAGATAAGATACGATAACTTTATTAATGTCCAACAAATGACCACAAAAGTAGGACAATGGGACTGAGAGCTACAACAAGTATGAGTACAATTTGGGAGTGCAAGTGCAACTCGTAGGTAGTACTGAAAATGCTGAAAATAACATAAAGAAATAAATCGATAGTCAAATATAGGAGAAGCTGTAACGCCCCAAGGCCGAGCCCCTGCTGAATTGTAATTATGTTTATAGGCTGGTGAGCCGAGTGGTTATAAGCTGAGAGACTTATGTGTTTATTAGGCTAGTGAGCCAGATGCTAAGGCCAATGAGCCTGATTTTGTATATGTAAGTACTCGTATCATTAATAAAATTACACTGCTGCGTGTAGACCGAACACGAAGAAGAGTTATGGGGGACTAAGCTCCACTAGGTAGGGTAAGGGAGGGGGCTAAGCGTCTAGGCCTAGGGGCTAAGCTAGAAGGGCCTACCTCTAAGGGAATAATATTTTATTATTATTTCACAAAGGCTATGGTTGACTTAAACCGTGTTGTCCTAAGTTCCTGGGAAAAAGGGAACGAGTGCTAAGTGGAACTCATGCGGCTTCAGGAAGACATGTGTCAACCTGGGCGCATGCAGTTTATAGCTGAGGAAGCCAGATCGTTAGGGGTTCTCTTCCCACTCTGGCGTTGCTCCCCATCCTTGCGTCTGGACCAGTTGGGAATTTCCTCATGACCCTTATGTTTCTCTGGAAGTCTGTCACCTTCCCGATTGACCAGGGATTCACGCATTGGTCTGGTTCTCCATCATCATCGCCTCTGTATCTAGTACACACCTTTGGAATCCTGCAGTGGTACTTGAGTTATCTCGTGTGTCTCCTGTGAAGCTCGACGCAATTGTATTCGCCTGAGCCTTGCTGCGTCTTAGCGTTAAGCTGTTGCCATTTTTTGTGTCCATACCCGTTTTCTGTTGCTGTCGTCACCCGTGTGTAGCTGAATGTTGTTGATTGTTGCTTAGGAGCTGAATTGAAGAAGCATGTTGTCAGGCCTGTGAGCAACTCTCCCAGGTGAGAGAGTTTGTTGGGAAGTGAGTTCTCCTGGAAGGGAGTCCCGTAACAACTACAGTACTCTGAGACTTCTGGTCTAGCCTATTGCGGAAGCCCAAGGTAAGGGAGGTGTAGTAGCCGATGGACTTGTGTTAGTGAAGGTGTACCCTCTGGGGGTGGAGCAGGCGTGTGGGGAATGAGGGTCTGTGGGTTGTGGGCGTAAGTGGCTCCTGGGATAAAAGATCCTTCCTGTTGTTCTGTGCAACTTCCTTGTTGTCCTTGCCAAGCCTAGAATTCCCTTGCCCGGTGGAGTTTAGTCCCAGATCAAGGGTGATCCACTGCTGAGCGTGATGAGCAGCGTGGTCTAAGGCTGGGAGGTTCGTGGAAGGTCTGAACGCAGTTAGTGGTCATCTATTAAAAGATAAGTACCAATTCTGTGTTCGCTGTATGCTGTGTATTTGTATTTGCATTATAATTAATGAGGAATGCCTATATATATATATATGTTGCATGTATGGGTTAAATGTTGCTTCGGCATGAACATGTGTATGAGTAGAGTATTGACGTCTGTTTAATTGCATTAGATAGATATATATTTATAAGTGTGAATACCAAATGTTATCTCTATCTTCCGATTAAATTTTATATGTGATTATTTCCGCAAAGATTACTCGGTGGCATGGCCTGGCTTGCTGTTTAAGGTTGGGAATGTCACAGAAATTGGTATTAGAGCAGTAAAGGAGAAGTTAAGGTTGTTTTGGTAGCGTTACCCGGCAGGGTTCGGTGGCTGGGGATGTTACAAATTGGTATCAGAGCCAAGGTTCAAGCACTTAGCCTGGATGGGCTGAATAAGTGGTCATTAGAACCAAGGTTCAAGCACTGAGCCTGGATGGGCCGGATAAGTGGTCATTAGAACCAAGGTTCAGAGAGAAATGGTGCCAAGAGGTTACCTTGGCCGTGTTACGAAGCTCAGAAGGTGTAGCGTATTATAAAACCACGACAGACGTGGTAATGAGCTGCACAGTATTGTGGGTCGTTAGAATTTGTTCAGGAGGAGGAGGACAATTCTCGACCGTCAGATCTGGAGAAAAGTACAGGAAGGTTAATCTGCAAGTCCTTAAGAGTTCGAGACTTTGGCGAAGTATGTGTTATAGAGGGGAAGAGGCCAAAGCCCCGAAGTCCCTAAAGTGGATTTACATCGTAGATCTGGGGAGAAGAGATCGACCGTTGGATTGGGCCAAAGTTGGACCGGAACCGTTGGATCAAGCAGAGGGTGGAAGTTACGACGTGGTATGAAGGACAAAGAGCTCCCAAAGCTTCGAAGTCCGGAGCTAATCTAGAATGTCCGTCAAGAGGGACACGTGTCAGCAGATTGGCTTGTTCGAGATTTCAGCGTTCAAGAGAATGAGTGTGTGCTAAGGAGAGAACTCTCGAAGCTTGAAGAGCCGAAGTAGTGAGTCATGATGACGTCACCTGGAGGTGACGTGGACCTCCCCTATACCTGCCATGTGCCCCCACCTGGAATGTTGACAGCTGTACTATGTGCGCCCTGAGGTTACATAACATAGTCAAAGGTCGGCGGGCCCACACTAGCGTTGATCACGATACTTCAAGATCGACGACCAGGAGGCATTGCAGGGACCCAAGTTGCACGGGAGTTAATTTCCCAAGGCGTTCCCACAATCCAAACCACAGTTTTACCAGGGGTTACGTGTCAGCGTCAGAAGAATTGCGGGACGAAAGGTGGGTTACTCCAAACCGCTGTTGCATGCCCCCACAATTTGAAAGGCGTTAAGTGGGGTGACTATTCAGTATCTTAGTTCAAGTACGGAAACTTTGAATCAGATTGGTTTATGAATACTGTGGAATTTGTTAAGGACTGATGGCCTGACAAATTTCGATTGACTGCACATTGTGTTTGCAGAGTTAACGATTGTCAGAACCGAACCAAATTGCCGCAGAGTGCAGAGAATGGAGGAGGCATGGAATGCTTTTAGTTCAGAAAATGAAGCTAAAGGAATGGATGTCCATTTGGGAGTTGAAGGGTCGAACTCCAATGGGCATGGAGAAGAGATAGATAAGGAAGGAAACATGATGAAAATCATTGAAAGATTGCAGAAATATGTCCAGACTCACTGAACAGATAACAAAAATCTCATGAAAGCAGGGAACAATAGGAAGAATTCAACATAAAGTTGATACAGAGCCTGGAAAGAATTGAAAAGAAGTTGGATAAGGAGAGTGGCTCAAGCAAAATAGGGAGTCGCGAGACCCCTGAGAAGAAAGGAAGATCAAGGAACGTTAGCAGGCATCACCGTCACTCCCCGGAACGTTCCAATTGTTAATATTATGGTAGCTGTGGTAGGTATTTACCCCCATGTGTGAACTTGACGAGAATAGAAGACTCCGGGAAGCAAGAGAAACCCTAATGAATTGGCAAATAACCCTAGAAGCCTTATCGGCTCAAGAAGATAATTTATATTAGGCTATTAGCCTTCAAGAGAAGAAGTCGGCCCCAACAAATCTGGCAGAACCAGTATAAATACAGGGCGCCAATTCTCATTTGTCACATCTCAGGACTGCAGTTTTCCCAGTTGGTGCGCACTGTAGTTGCAGTTGGTGCGCAGGTTTGGAAGAGGGTTGCAGGTGCAGCTGCAGCAACAACTAGTTTCAGTTTTTGGCTTGTATATCTCTTGGCTAGGGTTTGGGACTATCTGATCAGCTTTTGTGGTGTGCTATCCTTGGGGATTGATGCGCTGCTCCTTGTTTGGCTATCTAGCCTAGGGTTTGCTTCCAGAGGAATTCTCAGTCAAGGTTAAGGTGCTCGGAGGGAGGCTTCGGCCTGTGGTTGGGTGACGAGGGTATCGTCAATAGTAAAACGAGCACACCATCTTCTATATTCTAACACCAATAAGAGAGCACATAATAGTTCAATCCCATCTCCTACCAGAAAGCATAGGATATCTGGAGTGGATGAACTAAAGGGTGAAATGAACAAGATTAAACCTCCTACTTTTGACAGAGAACACAAGAAAGATGAAGATGCTGAGACATGGCTGTTGGGCATGAGGAAATATTTCCAATTGCAGAACTATTCTTCTCATGCAGAGGGAAGAATTGCCATTTACCAACTAAAAGGAAAGGCATCTATATAGTGGGATCAACTTGTGCAAGTACAACACGTCAGAGAGAAGAATGTTACATGGAGGGAATTTAAGAGATATTTTGAAAAGAAGTACTTAACTAAGAGGTATTATGACAAGAAGATGAAAGAGTTCTTCAAACTCAAGCTGGGAAGTATGCCCATTGATGAGTATGAAAGAAGATTCTTGGAGTTGTTGAAATATGTCCCCTTCATCAAGGACCAGACAGTTAAGATTGAAAGGTATCTGAGTGGGTTGCCATCTTCCATCAGTGACAAGATCCAGTATGATGACCTGAAAACTATGGAAGAAACTATAAGGAGAGAAAAATGCTTATATGATCAGCAAAAAGAAAAGCCTACTTTCCAAAAAGCTTGGGAAGACCAGAAGAAGTTTAAGAGGGAGCAGAGAAAAAAGGGAAACAAACCATTTTTCAGGAATAGCCCTCAAGGATAGCTAGGTTTTAGAGAGCCCAGAAAGGCTGAAGTAGGTGGGAAAATGCCAAGACAACCACCTATGGAATGTTGGGGTTGTAAAGGAAATCATAGGTACAAAGATTGCCCCCAAAGAAATGACAAAGTGAGAGTTGCCCACAATGTTCAACAGGCAGAAACAGTGGAGGACATGGGCAGAAATGTACCAAGGATCTACACAGCCCTGGACAACAAGCAAGCAGAATATCAGTCACATATGATTGAAGTGGAAGGTATGATCAACAACCAAACCATTACTATTTTAATTGATTCAAGAGCTAGTCATAGTTATATAGATCCTAGAATGGTTGAAAGTTTGCATTTGTCAAGAAGAAAGCATGGAAAATCTTGGTTAGTGTAGCTGGCTACAGGAGCCAAGAGGAAGGTTGTTGAGTTGGTTAAGTCATGTCCAGTGGACATGAATGGACTGCGCATGTTATCGCACAGTTTGTAGCTAGGTCAAGTGGCTATCAAGTAGAAGGCCAAACTGGCGTAACAGGAACCTATCCCACCCAATGTCACCAC
>CBVK0101623041.1:0-12553 GCA_900067695.1 Picea abies | reverse complement strand
TGCCCCTCAAATACCTGAGCACATGTTTTGCTGCTACCCAATGCTCTTGCCTTGGCTCCACTATCAATTGGCTCAAGGTGTTCACTGCAAAACATATATTTGGCCTGGTGTTGACCAAATATATCAAGAACGTATCAGCTGCCTGTACAACGTGGGATCCACCAACTTCGAATATGAATTTATCACCTTCTTCAATTTAGTGATTATGGGTGTGGCCATAGGTTTGCAGTCCTACATCCAAAGCCTCTTCGGGAATCTGAACTGCATATTTTCCTCGTCAAAGGAAAATTTCCCTTGGTCTTTGCCAAACCTCCAAACCTAAGAAGTAATGCATCATGACAATGTCCTTTATCTTGAACTCAACTGCCATGTTTGCTTTGCACCCTGTAATGAGCTTCTCTGCACCTGTTAGAAACAAATCATCTACATACAACACCAAAATGAGCATATCTGTCTGAACAAATATGTAATATAAGTTAGAATCCGCTTAAGGCTCAGAATCTAGAATGCTTCTCATCAATGTCATATAGTCTAGAAATTTCTTTAGAGGTCTGCTCTCTTTGAATGTGCTCCTAGGAGTCTCAACATGCTCCTGAGCATCCCTCAATGTCTGAGAAAACCATTGAGGTCGAAGTGGAAGGGGCTCTTGTCTCCCCCTCTTCACTTGAAGGTTTTGTATTGCCCTGGAAATCATTGGTGACCCCGGCTCAACCTTTGAAGCTTCTTGCTCGTCATCCTCTGCCACTAGAGTAGGCTCATGAGACTTCCTGGATGCAAAGTCTTCCTCAAACTTTACATCGAGACTTCCTGGATGCAAAGTCTTCCTCAAACTTTACATCCCTGCTTACTGTTGTCTTCCTCTGCTTTGGAATATAAACCCTGTAAGCCTTTGAAGTCTCACCATAACCCACAAACAAAGCTTTCCTGTTGGAGGGCTCCAACTTGGTCTTCTTCTCTATCGGTAAATGGATATAAACTGAACAACCAAAGATGCATAAATGACTCACCTTTGGGTTCACACCAGTGATTGCCTCCTTTGGTGTCTTGTCCTCCAAGATCTTATGAGAAAACTGTTTTTGGATGTAGATTGTTGTGTTACATTTCTCTGCCCAAAGAAACATGGGCGAGTCTTGGTCATGTATATGGCCTTAGCAGCCCCTATGATGGATCAATTCTTCCGCTCTGCAACCCCATTCTATTGTGGGTTGTAAGAAACTATCAGCTTCCTCTTGATTCCTGTCTCCTTGCATAAACCCTCGAAATCCTTGGAGGTATACTCTCCCTCATTACCCGATCTTAAGACTTTGATCTTTTTCCTTGTTTGGTTTTCAACTGGAGCTTTGAACTCTTGAAACCTGTTGAAGACCTCATCCTTGGTCTTTAAGAAGTAGATCCAAGTCTTATGAGAGAAATCATCAATAAAGGAAACATAATACATGCATCCTGTTATTGATGCTACTAATATTGGTCCAAAAACATTCGAATGTACTAGGTCTAGAATCCCCTTGGACCTATGCTCGTTGCTTGGGAAAGCAACTTTGGCATGCTTGCCAAGCTTGCACCCTCTACATACACCATGCTTCTCATTACTGAACTCTGGAAGATTGTGACTATCTCCCTCAGAATAGGCAACACCCTGTGATGCAAGTGCCCCATCCTCTTGTGCCACAACTTGCACAAGCTGTCACTGTTATGCACATCCTCTTGTGCCACAACTTGCACAAGCTGTCACTGTTATGCACCAAGGCTTGATCAGATTCACCCTGCAACCTGTACAAATTACCTTCTGTCACCCCTATTAGCTGAGTTGTATCTACCCTAGAATCCTTCAACCCGATGAGGACTTGACGGTTTTTGAATTGAATTGCAAAGCCCTTATCCCTCATGATCAAAACTGAAAGAAAATTCTTCCTGAGACCTGGTATGAACAAAACATCGTCAAAATCTAAAGAATTACCTGACTCAAGCTAGAAGAGAATAATACCAACTCCTACTATTGGGTACTTGGCATCATCACCAAGCTTAATCTGTATTGCCGAGTCCTGCTTCTTCAGACTAAAAAATAACTATCAGGCTGATGTCATATGTTGAGTTGCCCCACTATCCACATACCATGCATTCCTCATATTCGTGTTGGTAGAAAGGCAAGATACCAATGAGAAATCTTTCTTGAACTTGGCAACAAACTCATTCATCTATGTTTCTGCAGAGGCTGCTACTTGCTTTTGTTGTTGCTTGCCTTTACCCTTCTTTTTATCTGGACACTTTGATGCATAATGACCGTGCTTATGACAACTGAAGCACTTGATTTTACTCCAGTCTTTTTTCCTGCTTGTGAGTTTGACTCCTCACTCTTCCCCTTACCCTTATTGGGTCCTTTGTCTTTGCCCTTATTTGACTGACCAAATAGAGCTAGGTTCTCTTGAGTCTTCACCATCCTTCTTGTTTGCCTTTGAGTCCATCTGAGTCTCCTCCTGGATACAGTCACCCCAAAGCCTCTCAAAGTCAAGAAGCTTTTTCCCGATACAAATACCTTTGACAAATGGTTCCCATGAAGTTGGAAATCCATTTAGTGCCATGTTCACTAAGTCTGCATCTTCAATCTTTTGCCCAACTGTTGCAAGTTGATCAGGAATCTGTGTGATCTTCATTATCCAACCATAAAACCATGTAGCTCACTCCAATATATAGTGAATGAGGATGCATAGGAGGCTAAAAGAGGGTATGGCGCATGAGAGAATGAGGGAGTAGAAGCACATGAGGAAGGGAGAGAGAGTTAACTCATGTGAAGAATAGGAGAGTTAACGCATGGGGGAATAAATTAGGAACTAAACACATGTTTAAACGATAAATTTGGTCAAAATATGCATGAGTTAGCCAAAGAGAAAATTCACCCTATTTTTTAGGGATTTCCTATTTTTTAGAAAATTAGCATTTAAAAGCAAATTAAGAGGAATTTGAGGAAATTAATGCATGGAAAGTGAAGATATGGTGAGTGAGGAAAAGTTAGTGAGAAAAGTTAGCCCTGATTGGCTAAATTATCTCCATGGAAGTGCCACCTCATCCTATGCGCCATCTCTTCACTCTATCTAATTTTCTGTTGACTTTATTGCTTTTTCTTTGGAAAATGTGCCCATCTTCTTGATGCCACATCATATTGAAACTCTGCCAAATGTCGGAATCTGAGCCTGCAACTTGTCACTTTTGGAGACCAGTCACCCCTGTTATAAATAGAAATTTCTAAAAATAGGGTTTGACTTCTAAACTTTAGGAAATTGTCAAAAACATCCAGGATGACTAGAACAATGCCACATGTCAACTCTATAAAAATAGACACTGCTAAAATAAAAATCTCCCCGCATATCAAAGATAACATACTCATCAGATTCGATTTTCCACAAGGATTCTGAATTTTTAATTAGAATTGACATGCAAGCCCCGATGCTCAACCTGCTAATAATAGAAATCTGTGACAAATCATCCTGGAAGAGATCCAAAAGACTCAGAATGTCTCAAGGATCCACACTGCATTCTTACAATCCGAATCTGGGGCTTGGAGCTCGGCCTACTAAAAATAGAGAGTTCTTGCATGTCACTCAAAAAAGGTCCATCGGGCTCATAATCATACAAGGACCAACCCAATATTCTCAAAACCGCTCCAAACGGTCAAGTGAACCTCTCAAACCATGTCTCCTAAAAAGTAGGAACACCTGCTATATGTAAATGTCTCTCTCAAATGCATAGGAAACCAAGCTAGCTCTAACTCTAAAACACAAGTAACCACGTACCGATCATGTACCTGTCTCTGATGGGAACCAACCTTTGAATCGACACAAGTGCTAAACTCTGGGAGAATCTCAGAATACCAACCAAACTAGTGCATGATTCCTCTTAACCCTCAATATTTTCAAGGGTGAAAATCTAGGGGTTAATACCTTGTTGGGTCCTCTACCTATGCCCTTATTCGATTGACCAAATACAACTAGGTTCTCTTCACCATCCTTCTTGTTGACCTTTGACTCCTTCCAAGTCCCTTCTTGAATATAGTCATCCGAAATCCTTTCAAATTCGGGAAGGTTTTCCCGAGCAAAGACAATTTTCCTGAGTGTAGATACCTTTGACAAATGGTTCCATGACACTGGGAATCCATTCAGTGCCATGTTCACTAACTCTGTATCTTCAACCTTCTTCCCAATTTCTACAAGTTGATCAGGAGTCTATGTGATCTTCATAAGGTAACTTGTGACTATTAGTGTCATATTCACTAACTCTGCATCTTTAACCTTCTTCCCAACCGCTACAAGTTGATTAGGAATTTGTGTGATCTTCATAAGGTAACTGGTGACTGTGTTTGATTTGGTCATCACTATGGATCTGAGTTTGTTCCACAATATCATCTTCTTGTTTATGTTCTGACTCCGGTAGAGATTAACTAGAGCATCAAACATCTCCTTCGCTGTCTTCTTCTTTGATACATGAGGAATCAAATGATTCTCTATGGCATCCAAGATCATGCAATTGGCCTTCACTTCCTTCTTGTTGTGAGCTATCAACTACTGTGTATCTGTAGGCAAAGTAGCAACGTCCTTGACAATATCTCGTAGATCATTTTCTTCTAGTAAGAGTAACCCTCACCTTCCATGATATGAAATTTGACGCACCATCGAGTTTGTCCTCAAACCTAAGGCTAGCTGATGGCATCTTTGAGATCTACTGCACAAACTCCCAAATCTGAAAATGAAACTTTGAAACCCTCTCACTGTTGGTCCTTCTACCCTTTAGTTGATTTACCCCTACAATTCCTAGGGAATCTCAATCAGAGAAATAAGATTTGATACCATGTGAAAATTCCAAGCCCCAGGTGACTAAAGTTCTTATGATCTCAATTAAACAAGTAATTGCTGAATTTAATTAATGCTGAAATTAAATTTNNATTAAACAAGTAATTGCTGAATTTAATTAATGCTGAAATTAAATTTCAGACCATAGCTATTGGGAAATTAATGGAGCTTCCCACATAGGGTTCTCTTTTCTAATAGCTAATGTAGTGTTGCCTCTTGAGTTTCAAGTTGATCTTGGAGGTCAAAAAGTCATTGCCGAAGCTCATTCCTTTTAGTTGATGGATCTAAGTAATAGATCTTTGCCCATTCTTTTAATGTTGTTTTTGTTGCTCTAAGTTTTGCCTCCCAAACATAGCAAGGAGACCCTTGAACTTGTTGTTTCCATGTTTCTTTTATAATGGTTAGAGCTCTCTAATCCTGAAGCCATAGAGGATTAAACTGAAAAGGGGGTGGACAGATTAGCCTATGATCCAAAGCTCGAAAATGAATTATACTAGATGTTATTTACATGTTCTCCATCAAAAGCCCACTGTGAATTAAAAACTGATCCAAACTAGCTACAATGTGTCCTCGCCTAGCCCTTTTATTCGTCCATGTATATTTTCCCTGCTTTGGTTTGATATCCACTAGATCCCAGTCTAGAGTCAATTTCTCCACCTTTTCTCTAAATTGGTCCTAGATAATGCTTCGTCCTCTTTTTTCATCTTGAGACATGATGAAATTAAAATCCCTTGCTAGAATACTATTGTATATAGAAATGGAGCCCTTTATTTCATATAATGGTTGCCAACTCTCAAATTTCTTTCTACGATGAACTTGAGCATAAATGTTAAATATATTAATTTGTTGGCCTATATTTTTAAATATGAGCTTTGTAAGGATCCAATGTCGAGTGATCTTGAATTGAACAATCTCAAACAATGATATTCTAGAGAGTGCATATACCCTTAGATACTCTCTTAGAGCTCACTGCTATTTCTTGACTTTCTTTCCATTGTTTGCTACCAATTTGCAATATTTCTCCATCTTCAAGCTTTGTCTCCTGGATGAGTAGGATCGTTGGTTTCTCAAATTTCAATAGATCTCTTACAACTTCAATTTTGTATTTCCTACCCATTCCCTTATTGTTTGTTCTAGGAGACTATTTTCATTATTTCGCTATTGAAGGCTTAGAGTTGTCGACTGACTGGTTCTTTGAAAACACTTGCTTTCTTGGGTTTTTTATGGAGAGAAATTTAGTTCCAACCCTAATTGAACTTCCAGTTGAACCCTGTATTGACTAACATTTCTTCTTGTTAGTTGTTTCTTATCTCTTTTCCTTAATCAATTTTCTTCTTGGCTTCTTTAGAAGTCGTTCCTCTTCATGATCTTCTTCTTCCAGTTGTTGTGCCTTCTTTCTTGTGAGAACACCACTAGGCGAAGAGAATGACTTTTCTAGTGTTGGCTCTACATCTTCATGCTTTTTTGGAGAAGGATCGATCTTAGGGGTGAGCAAGATTTCCATTTGAGAGTCTATGTAGATTGGAGGTACAAAAGTTTGCGAGGTGAGAACAGGTTGAAGCGAGCCAATCACCTTTTGAGAGGGGATTGAGGTTGTTGTTGAGGGTTCTACCTTTGATTGAGAAAGGATTTCAATCTGATTGGTTAAGGGGACCATCATTCATTTCCGTGGGGCGACTAGAGGAGGAACAACTTGATTGGATCCATAATTCCTTTTAACTGCTTGCAATTGCTCTTTTTTTATTTTAATATATTTCTGTGGTAGCTTTCATAGGAGTTGTCTTTTTGCAATCTTGGCGAAATGGTCGTATGCTCATGGCATGATTTACATTTGAACAATTGCTCATAATCCAACTTTTGTAGATGATTCCAATTGTCCAAGTTTTGGGTTATTGCTTTAGGAAGTTTTTTTTCTAGATCCACTTCCACATATTCTTGCACATGCAAACATTCTTTATTTGGGTTCAGATTTATCAATGTATTTCCCTAGTGTGTTTCCAATGGTCCTTGAAGATTCATCATCCGAACAATGCAATGGAAAATGATTCAATTTGACCCAGATTGTCACTTTTGAAGGCACATCTACTTTGGGGTCAAAATTTGGAGTTCATCTATTTGGATACACACCTCTTGGACCCTTGAAATATGGCCTCGTTCTTCTTTCAATTCAAACAAAAATGCATAATATCTTCTACCACAAAAGTAATAAGAAAGCTTTTACCTTTGATCATAGCCATCTAGTTGTTTTGCATCCTGAAGGCACATCTACTTTGGGGTCAAAAGTTGGAGTTCATCTATTTGGATACACACCTCTTGGACCCTTGAAATATGGCCTCGTTCTTCTTTCAATTCAAACAAAAATGCATAATATCTTCTACCACAAAAGTAATAAGAAAGCTTTTACCTTTGATCATAGCCATCTAGTTGTTTTGCATCCAAACATCCATGGTTTTTGAAGAGGGATAAATACACGTGAATTCTCCGATGAGACCTCTTTCAACAAGAGCCAAAGCTTTGAGATGAGGGGCTGAGGCAAGAAGCTTGACTTTAGGAATTCACTCAACCTTTTTGAAGAATGTATAGGGTAGTGATTTATGAGACGACTTACCAAGGGAAGCAACCAAAGTTTGAAAGGCTGCTGCTTTAGTAGGAGGGGGAGAATGACCCCCTCTTAGATCCATGTCCAGGAGGGCCAAGGGATCAAATGATTAGCAAAAGCGCACAAGGGATAGGGTTTAGGAAGTGAACAGGAGCAAGCTTAGTTCTGTAGATCCATCATGCCTGCTTTCTTAACCCATAAGGGGGGAGAGTATTACCGTGGAATGAAACACCATCATCGGATATGCCATTGACATATGATAGCTTGCAATTAAAAGAGTCACATAGATTAAAAGATTTGATGCACCACTACCTTACAATCATCTCATCACTGAATGGGTTTTTGATTGGTGGTGTCAAGAAGGTGGAGATTGGATTGCTATTAGGTGTGTGCCTAACGTTCCATATTAATTGTAGCAATCATTATTTTTTGCTCACTTGTCAAATTTTGTTAGGTCTACACATAGGCCTTGAGGTTGCAAAGTCATGCATTGATCTTTTCTCCATTTATACACCATCAAAGTGTAGGGTGTTGATCTTGGTGTCCAACTTGAACATTCGTTGATTGTTGGAATTGTTGTTGGAACATTATGTTATCGTTGAGGTGTCTACTTAAGTTGTTGGAGCATTATGTTATTGCTGAGGTGTCTACTTAAGTTCTTGGACCAAAAATTTCCGTTGTTGCCTCATAGGTATAACATATTGTCATGCCACTCATCACCTTAGCCTAGAACTTTATTATTCGTTGACACTGATTTTCCATATTATTTTTATTTATTTTTGGTTGGGGAAATCAAGAACTAGTCAGGGACGTACTCACGTGACACGTGGTCGTGTTATCTGACTGTTACCACTATAACCCTAGGCATGCCAACGCGGCCCTTCACGTGACACACAAGGCTAGTCGAAGGTTTGAAACCGATGACTTCACATAACGGAGTGCATTAACAGTACACTCCATCATTGACTATTCTACACCCCGGGGGCGACACTGATTTTCCATATTAATCATCACATTGGCTTGGAATTGCTTTGTTGGCTAGACTAGTCTATCCTAAGAGTCTTGTGAGGTTGGCTGCTCCATCTCTTAAGCTAAAACATGAAATAGATTTGGATTTGATTAAATATTTCGTTGTTTGTCTTGAAAAGGAGCCATTGAAATTTGAGAATAACAAGATCTCAAGATAGAAAAAACTTGCAACAACCCAAATATTCTTGGAGGAAATAACTTGTAGTTGATGAAGTGAAATATTCTTTAAAAGAAAAATAAAAACAACAAAAATAATTTCCTCTCCTTTTTTCGCTCTTTCTTAGTTAAAAGAATGTTTTTTCTTGTTCTAAAATTATCTGAGTAAGGGAGTGCCTAGCTAAAAGAAGAATATTTTAACTTGAATAATTTAAAAACTCTTTGATGTTCTGGTTGTTGTCTCTTTTCTATCTATTGTCCGTCATGAAAGGCATGGAAAGTAATTTGTTTACATGTTGTGAAACATCGAGATTCAGGCCAACGACAAAGAGCAAGGAAGCATCCCTGCAAAGGTGTGGATGAAAAATGAAAGCGAACATAAATGTTGTGATTCCTAAAGGATATCAACTACATTAGTGCAGAGGGCCATTGTAAGAATGTCGTAGGTGTTGAGAATAAGCAAGAAGGAAACAAGGAGGTGTCGTAAAATGGAGCATAGGGAATATGCCTCCACATAATCCAATCAACTTAGGGAAGGCTAATCTATTTTTCTAAGTACGTAGGTGACTAAGCTTAGTGGTTTGACCTATGAACACAAATTCCAATGGAAGAACCCTAAGGATAGCTACCTTTCTACATTTTCTAAAGGATTGGTGATAGGCGGTAAGCTAAGGCTTAAAGGAAAGAAAGGAGTCACCACTTAGTGTTGATAAGAAACTAAGAAAATGAGGAGGGAGGAGGAAGGGAGGCAATCTAAACGTTAATTGATTTAGTTTACTTATGTGAAATTTAAAGGGCAATCAATGTGTATTTGCTGAATATGATAGGGATGAAGTCTATTCCAAGTTGATCTAAACTTAAGGCAACTTAAGAATATGAATAAGACATCAAAGGAAAATAAATATAGGTTTCTTCATTCTTTCTTCTCTTAGTGCCTAAGATAGATTAAGTTAGACCAAAATATCTAGAAATAAGAGAAGAAAGAGAGAGAAAGAAAGAGTTGAAATTAAATAATAGTAGTTAGAACTTGTCGGTTCTGGCTTCAACTGATTGGTTCAGACCACTTCTAGGCCTTTTCAACATGGTTTAGCGTGTAAACCATTTTTTGCTCAATTCTTACTTGAACTAGCTGATTCCATTCCGAACCCCCTGGTTCGACATCCAACCCAACCCACAATAAATTGCTAAAAAAACATAAAAATTATCCCAAAATAGTTCACTAGACTCCAAAACTCTAATCCTAGAATATTTAAAGATAGGCACTACTTCTATTTCCCTCACACTCTCCTCATTGAGCATTTGTTAGCATTTGGAGATTTTAGATTTGTAGGAAAGAGAGTTGATTCAAAGTGGAGTTGTTGAAGCTACCCTTGTAGCTAAGCTAAGATAAGATAATTTTATTAATGTCCAATAAATGACCACAAAAGTAGGTCAATGGGACTAAAGGATACATCCAGTGTGATTATTAATGTCCAATAAATGACCACAAAAGTAGGTCAATGGGACTAAAGGGAACATCCAAAGTAAATACTACGTCGGAGTGTGAAATTAACTCCTAAGTCTAGGGGATGATTTTCTTGATATGTAGTGATTTGTTTGAACTTTGTAGTTGTACTATGTAGTACGCTTATCTTTGGATTCTATCGGTCACTTAGAGTCTCAATGTTATGTATTTTCATTTAGAACTTAAATTATTGTAGATCTTCTATCTCGATGACATTTGCCATATTCACCCTTAAATGGTATATACATGAGACTTTGCATATTTGGTGTCTAATGGTTTGGATTTATGTTGATGTTTATATATTTTTTCCAAAGGAAAACCTTGTAGGATCGCCCCTCTTCATTAGAATATCTAGATGGAGGGCTACTCAACCACCAACCACAATAGTAGTTGGTAACCTGGTGGGACTTGGCTAGATTAGAATCAAAGACTTCATGATGATCTCCACCTTGAAATAGTTTGTTTGCACTGATTGAGCTAACTCATTGGGCTTGTTGATGTGTGTGTGTGTGTATTGAACTTTATATATTTTATGTATTTTTAAGTGATTTGTATGCAGTCCAGTTTTTTGGCTTGTTTCATGATTTTGGGCATTTTAGTTCCCATTCTAACTACTTTGGAAAAATCGATTCCTTTATCCCAAACCTCATATAAAAGAGAGAAAGAGGGGACAACAAACATTGCTTANNATAAAAGAGAGAAAGAGGGGACAACAAACATTGCTTATTATTCGCTTTCTTCTTGGTGAGATTAAGAATGTGAAAGGAAACAATTACTTTGTTTTGTAGGGGTGAATTGATTCCGCTAATTGGGCTTTGATGCCCTTACTATGTGATCCGTAAAAGCTAACATTCAATTTTAAAATGGAATTAAACAAACAATTGGCAATAAACCGGTAAACGAAAATAGAGGGAAGCCGGCAAGCATACCTATTATTCGCTTATTCTAGCTGCAAAAGAAGAAAACAAGGTTTCCCCTTTCTCCCCCATGTATAACAATTATGAACGGAACCCTAATATATGCAAGCAGACAAGGAAACATGGACCAATTCCCTTAGTTAGAAGAAGAGATCTACTACCTTGCAATTGTCAATGTTCTTTGTTGGGGTGGGTTGGTGAAGCTCTTGATCGAGATTGTGTGGGTCTAAGCTGGTTGAATCAAAAGAAGTTCGAGAAGATGCATGAGATCATTTGAGAATTGAAAGAGGGATGCGTAGCAACAACAACACAAGAGATCAACATTGAAATGGTTCTCAACAACATCAAGTGTTGAGCACCAAACCTACACTATTGTGAGACAGGGTAGTCTCTACCAAATATCCAAAAACCACTTGGTGAAGCCTAGAGCCCAAATTGAGACCAAAAGAGCCCCAAAACCATCCAATCTATAATAAACCTGCAAATAATATAGAGAGAGGAACCTCCTCGAGGGTTTGAGGAGGGTGGAAGTGAGAAGTGGGAATAAATCACTAGAATAACTTAAGAGAGTACTTGCATGATCCAAGTAGTCAGGACAATTCAAGTGTGTAAGTGAGGAGGAAAATACAAAGGAGGAAATCTAATTATAGTTAAAACAAGTGTTTGAGGGGTTAAAGCCATTGACCTTAAGATTAAGGTGCATAGTGCTTCCATTCCAATCTTAGGTTTAATTTTTTTCATACTGCAATGAAATCGAAGCATACCACAAGGAAGGGAAAAAATATTCTTTGTTTTATGGGACCGTGATAGGAAATAATGAGATTGTGAATAACACTTGCAATAAGGAGGGAAAAGTTGCAGCTTTGGAGATAGGCACAATTTTTTTAAAAAGGCAAATGATTAGTTGACTTAGTCCAAAATTGAATAAAATAAGACAAATCTAGGCCAAATTTGGGGAAGGTGAGTCCCAAGAATGACATAGGTGGTTAGAAAGGTTCAAAACTGTTTGAATGAGTCAAATTTGATGATAAAATATTTAGAGAGGGGCTAATTAAGACAAACTGAGGATGATCTACAATCAATCTAAGAATCAACAATGAATAGGGGCTTGTCAGGTCAGTGAAAGTGAGGCACTGTTAGTGACCCCACTTGGGTTCAAGTCTCCCTAGCGACATTTTTCTCTTCGTGGGTTGCTTCAGCTTGTGCTTGTGGCTTCTTAGCTAAGTATTCTAGTTTGAGTGCTGTAAGCCAATTAAATTAATTGTAATATTCCTAGATTTGGGAAGGGCATGCTTTTGGTGTAAAGATAAGAGAAGCTAGTTAAAAAAGAAAAATCTATTAATTAATTAAAAGTGGTATCAAGAATAAAAGGTAGAGTACCCCAAATCACCTAGTTAAAGGATGGAAGATGGTTAAGAGTGTTGAATTTTCACTATGCTAGGCTCAAGCATGAGGTTTATTTCAATTTTAGCATTTACTTGAACCATAAACAAATGCAGCTACACCA
>CBVK0101623007.1:0-13727 GCA_900067695.1 Picea abies | reverse complement strand
ACTGTGGAATCAATGAAGAATGATGGAAGACCTGGATGATCTTCTCAGTGACCAGGGTGTGTCTTTCAACACCGAAATCAACCAACTGGTGTCTTCCTCCTGGAATACACTGAACTATCTCTCCTGAGATGCACCTCTTCTCCTCAATGAAAAGTCATAATTTGCATAATGATGAATTAGGTCGTCGACCCTTCCTTTATAGCTTTCCAAAACCCTAAATCCCTACTGAAACCCTAATTCACTATTGACTTCCAAAACCCTAAATCACTGCTGAAACCCTAATTCACTGTTGACTTCTTCCCTCCAAGTGAATTTTATTTTATTTTATTATTCCTTGATTAAATCACTTAATTAATTAATTAATTAACCATTTTACCTCTAAAAAGTGATTTATCCATCCTTATGGCTTCTCCAGCCACTAAAAGTCACTTCTCACCATCTTATCCTGTAGTGCTCTTCTTCCCGATTCCGATGAGCTATCACACTAAGAGGTTTCTCCAAGTAATATTCCCATTATGACTTTCTTAGTGAATTTAATTAAGATATGACCCATAATAACTCAAAATTACGAAAATCTTCGGAATGAAATGAAACCAAAGCCAAGTTGTGCGGACTGGATCCTAATGATGAACAATGCAAGTCAGGCCCAAATAAACCCCTCAGTATCTCCTGAACTCTCTGCCACCCCTATCTGGCTACTCAGGTAGGCATAACACTCTGAAATGTTGTAATGTTATAATGTCCCAAAATGGGGACATTACAGTCCTCCCTGCCAGAAGATTGCTTGTCCTCAAGCAATAACTGAATCTAACTACATATGATACCAGGGTCCCATATCCACCTGTGTGACACAAGGTAGACTCCCCTCAAGGTGTGGTCTCTCCAAGTGCTCACCACACATGACACCCACATGCTCCTTATGAGTAGAATGATCAATGGCTAAAGAGTCTCAGTAAACTCCCTAAGCAACCACTCTACTCTAAACTCAACTCCATCAAACGATGAACTACCAAGCATTCCAATCCCCAGATCCCATATCAAAATATGAACCGCAATGCCTTGTGAGATATAATCCTGTAACATATCACTACCATGAGTCTCTTGAAAATAACACACAGTCTCAAACCGAAATGAGTCTGTCCTACCAAACCATACCAAACCCAACATGGCCCCCACCGATTGAACATGTTGCTACCATAGTGAGGTACTACAAGACCTCAACGAATCACCAACCAGTGATGTGCTCTCCCCAATACTGAAACTCAATGGAAAATCAAGGGGACTTCCCCCTGCAAAGGTCCACTTGTCTCCACCAGTCAATGAAATGCCCAACCTTGTAATCCCAGGGTTCCATGCTAGTCTCTGACAGGGACCATCATGCTGATGCTGCTCTACTCTGATCATGACTGTCTGATCAAAGTATCCATTCTAGATCCTCCACTCCTGGATGCTCATAAGATGAAACAAACTATTGACCAAATGGACTCCTGGATCCCATGTCAAATTTGGAAGTTCATCACTTCCAATCCCCACTAACTGTTGATGTGCCCTACCAGTAACTGTCGAAATCACTACACCCTCATCCCAATGAGAGTTTGAATATGTAGCAACCTCTGAGATATCCTTTGTCCCATGGCCTAATATACTCTCCATCATGCCCAAGGCATCAACTGTCTGTTCCTGATGATCCACCCCTATCTTGATGTATGCAATCAAGACAATCTTGTTTGGTGGTCTCAGCCTACCAACTCTCCATGCCCCTTGCCACTGTCTAGCTCCCCCTGGGCTTCTATCAATGATGAAAGTATCGGAAAGGCCATCATAAATATCTGCAACCAACTGTAGGAATGGAAAGTAGCATATGCTTTGGTCAATCCAAAGGTCTTAACCAAAAGATCGTCCATCGACACCCATGATAAATAATCACCTGTACTCATCACTGAACACCAACCATCGGGTACAACAATAGGTATCTCTACCAACTATGGGTCAATCATTCTCCATCCATAATCACTCACGCAACTACTTCTATGGTGAAGGTGATCTCCCAGATCTGTATACTGTTGGAAGGGAGAGGAATCTCCATGCTCTACTAAGTACATCTCCTCCCTACCATCCAGTGCATCCCCCTGAATCCCACTGTACACCTCTGTATGTCTTTGTGAACTACCACTCATCATTGTGTGCCTCTGCATACTCATGCGATCTCCTGTATACACCTGCAACATCATGGATCCTAGGTGTACTACAGGGTCATCCTCTACATGAAGGTCAACCAATCCTGGAACATAAATGGAAGTGTCCTCAAAACTGCCCCTAGCTCTAGAATCTCCATGTGTACATGTGTGCCTAACTATCTCACCACCCCTCGTGAAGGGTGGTCCCTGTGACTTATGGATATCCTCATGTATCTCTAGATCATATCTCTCCATACTCATCAGTGATCCTGGGTACTCCTCATGCTCCTCCCTCAACTGGTGCTCCACTGTTAAACCACCAACATCCTCTTGCAATGTGGTTGAGGGATATATCTGACTCTCTGCTAAAATAGGTGTAGTGGATTTTTGTCTAGTTTCCTCAAGGAGCTCCTCTGATCTGGACTCTACTTCCTTAAGGGTTTTTTGTGTGCCTTCCAAGAATCTTCGTGTTCTAACTCATGAGTGAGTCGGTCCACCTCAACCTCCTACTACCTCAATGCCCTGTGATACATCTCGCCAACCTCCAATAGGTAATCCCTATCCATCTACAACTGTTGGTAGTTGACCTTCATCACAATCACTCTCTCCTTGAGTGTATGGAAGTCATCAATGACAAGTCCCCCATATAAAATATCTTGTGCCATTGAGGCCCTCCAAAAATAACCTACCACCAATGCGTGTGTATCATCAATGCATCTAGTGGATGCCATGATCATGCCCTCACTGACTCTCAACTGTCCTGCCAAGTGTCGTGAATCCTAGTCACAATCCTGCTAAGGTGATACCTCATGCCTCTCACTACTAGTGTCAACAATGGAATCCCCAACAACACACTCCTCAAAATAGAAGGCACTGAACTGCCCATTGTCCCCTATTCTACTGAGTCCTCCTGCATGCCACTGCACGCCATCACCAACTGTGACCCCTATCTGAATCACACCATATCCTGTATGGGCAACTGTATCCTCCTATGCACTCACCATACTAATATCATCTGTGCCTAGATCCCATACAAATGTGTCCAGACACGTGCTATGGTCATTTTGACCAATAAGGAGTGCATCCTCATCACTGTAGATTGGTCCTGGGAGTGAGTGTCCCAACAAGTTATTGCTCTCCACAACCTGGTCCATCAATGGAATATCCAAGAGTGGTGATTCAATCTCCTCATACTGATAGGTATGTGTAAGGTCAACTATCTCCAAGCCATACCTCTCCTCTTGGGTCTGCAGATCCATATGTTCCTTGTGTACAATCCCCACACAAGGCTCCTCTACCATATCAGGAATGCCACTGATATCCTCATGTGTTGTGGCTAGCATAGGTGACTAAGAAGATGAAAAATGTGGCTCACTCATCATAGGAAGCTCATCATTCTCCATACATGACTTCCTAGAAGCCATGTCTACACCCACTGGTAGGTCATCCAACCTCCTAATCTCATCATGTCTAAGTGCCAACACATATGAATCCTCACAAGTGTCACCACTATGCTGAAGTGTTGAATCCTCAACATTACCTGATGGGGAAGATGAAGGATATGCGCTATCATCTTGTCCATACAACTATCCCTCAGATGTGCAAGAGTCACTATCCTTATCAGACTAATCCAAACAGACATCTATGGTTGCATTCACATGCATCTCCTCATCCTTGTTGTCATAGTGCACCTCAACAATGTGCACCTTCCCTTTACCCCTACATCTGTGATTTGGCTTCCAAGGCACTTTGCAATTGTAGCACACTCCATGCATCTAATGGGTGTAGGATCCATCTGTGCTCCTGTCAATCCACTCACTGGTAATGATGTATCTAGATCCTTATCTGATTTTTCCCTTAGGCTGGTAGAAAAACCAACTCTGATACCACTGTAATGTTCTTGACTTGGCTAGTCTAGGAAACACTGCTAATGTGTGTGTAGGATCAAAGGTTTATAGCATATAAATGATCATACAAATAATAAACATGACAAAGGACTACAAAGTTTGTATTATGATATCTCTGTGGATTACAAAATGGCCGAATGCGACTGAATAAACTGACAATACTCGACTAGATCAACATACAAAGGATCTTAGCCGGAATACAAATAAGCAACTGCGATTGAATTAAATAAAAACACTTGGCTAGATCAAAAGAAAAAAGGATCTTATCCGGAATACAAATAAGTAACTAAAAGATAATACTCGGAATATGGGAGCACTGTGGAATCAATGAAGAATGATGGAAGACCTGGATGATCTTCCTGGTGACTAGGGTGTGTCTTTCAACACCGAAATCAACCAACTGGTGTCTTCCTCCTGGAATACACTGAACTGTCTCTTCTGAGATGTGCCTCTTCTCCTCAATGACAAGTCATAATCTGCATAATGATGAATTAGGTCGTTGACCCTTCCTTAATAGCTTTCCAAAACCCTAAATCCCTGCTGAAACCCTAATTCACTGTTGACTTCAAAAACCCTAAATCACTGTTGAAACCCTAATTCACTGTTGACTTCTTCCCTCCAAGTGACTTTTACTTTATTTTATTATTCCTTGATTAAATCACATAATTAATTAATTAATTAACCATTTTACCTCTAAAAAGTGATTTATCCATCCTTATGGCTTCTCCAACCACTGAAAGTCACTTCTCACCATCTTATCCTGTAGTGCTCTTCTTCCTGATTTCGATGAGCTATCACACTAAGAGGTTTCTCCAAGTAATATGCCCATTATGACCTTCTTAGTGAATTTAATTAAGATATGACCCATAATAACGGAAATCGTCGGAATGCAATGAAACCAAAGACAAGTTGTGCAGACTGGATCATGATGATGAAAAATGCAATTCAAGTCCAAATAAACCCCTCAATATCTCCTGAACTCTCTGTCACCCCTATCTGGTTACTCGAGTAGGCATAACACTCTGAAATGTTGTAATGTTATAATGTCCCAAAATGGGGACATTACAATAGCTTTAGACAATTAAAAGGACAAATTGTTCAAAGTTATACACAAGAGTTCCAAAAAAGAGATTTATTGTTGGGAATACCATTGGATAATCAAAAGACATTGCTTAAGTATATAGGTGGTTTGCATAGTTATTTACGACATACCATTCTTATTTTTAATCCAACTAGTTTAGATGAGGTGTGTGTGCAATCGACTCATCATTAATCTAGAGGCAAGAATGTGAATTTTGATTTTGTAAAACCATTTAAACCTACTGAAGGAAAATTCAAAGGCAAGGGTAAAGAGAAGTTCAAAGGGAGGAAAACTAATACAGTGAAGAAGGAAAAACTTGCATGCACTCATTGTAAGAAAGAAGGCCATAGTGAGGATCGTTGTTGGATCCTTCACCCAGAATTGAAACTGGCAAAGTTCAGAAATAAAGGGAAGCCAAAGACTACTCCAACAACTCAAACAGATTTGGGGTTGGATTCGGGAGATGAGAACAAGGTCATAGTCACGGGAATCGAAGGTAAATTTTCTGAAGCTAGTACAAGTTCTTCAGTTTAGTCTTTAAAATTTGATAATGAAGTTGATGAGATCAAACGAACAAAACCTTTTCACATAAGAGTAATTTCCAAACATACAAAAATTGATACTCTATTTGACAGTGGCTCACAAGTAAATTTGATATCAGAGATAGTTGTTAAAAAGTTGGGATTAATCACTAAACCTCATAAGAAACCATATCCTTTAGGATGGATTCATAATGATAATCAATTGCAAGTGAATAGACAATGTGTCCTAAAATTTGCAATCAATTTACAATTTATAGACGAGGTTGAGTTAGATGTGGTTCCACTAGATATATGTGGTATTGTACTTGGGAGTCCATATATGTACGATAGAAAGGAAATATTCTATCGTAAAGACAATAAGTATCAATTAACTAAAGATGGAAAAAAATATATTGTAAGGGTTCATCATAAGAAATTGAATCTATCACTAATCAACTTAGGGCAAATGAAGAGAATTGTAAATGTCAGTAAGAGATATTTACTAATGGTTGTAAAAGCTAAAGACACTGTCGGAATTGATACTTTCAAAGATTGTGATACAAAGTTAAAAGATGACTTAGTTAGAATTGTTTTTTACTATGATGATATATTTCAAGTTCCAAAAGGATTACCTCCAAAGAGACAAGTTGAACATGAGATACAGTTGCAGCAGGATGTTCCTCTTCCTAACATTGGAATGTACAGGTTATCAGTTTTGGAAAATGCAGAGATAAAGAAACAGGTAAAAGAGCTGGTTGAACAAGGGGTCATCAAACCAAGTGCTTCTCCATGTGGGTCACCTATCATCTTGGTGCCAAATAAAGATGACACATGGCACATGTGCATGGATTTTTGAGCCTTGAACAAGATCACGGTAAAAAAATCGCTACCCTTTGCCTCACATTGATGATTTATTAGATCAATTGAAACACGTAGTTTATTTTATTAAGTTAGAATTAAGAAGTGGTTATCATCAAATCAGATTTGCTGAACAAGATATATGGAAAACTTCTTTTAAAACAAAACAATGATTATTTGAATGGTTAGTGATGCCATTTGGGCTTACTAATGCACCTGCTACTTTTATGTGGATTATGAGCGATATATTCAGGCCATTCATTGATGAGTTTGTAATAGTCTACTTAGGCGATATTCTTATTTTTAGTAGGACTAGGGAAGAGCATGCCCAACATGTTAGGAAGATACTTTCAGTGTTGCAGAGAGAGAAACTTTTTGTAAAGTTGTCAAAATGTGAATTTGGAAAAATATCTCTTGTATATTTGGGTTACATTGTAGGGGGTGGAGAGCTTAAGATTGATCCCTCTAAAGTTGAGGTCATTGTAAATTGGCCAAATCCTACGAATGTAACTGAAGTAAGAAGCTTCATGGAGGCAACACAGTATTGGAGGAAGTTTATTGCAAAATTCTCTCTAATTGCATCACCTTTACATGCTTTGACAAGTGTGAAAAGAGGATTCCAGTGGGGAGGAAGCCAACAAAAGGCTTTCAATACTTTGAAACTAAAGATTAGTACAACTCATGTTCTGGCATTGCTAGATCTCCAACAGTATTTTGAAATTGAAACCGATGCAAGTGACTATGCCATGGGGGAAGTGTTGATGCAGCACAAAAAACCCATATGCTATCATTCTGAGACCTTCACTACAACAGTAATTAACTATCCAACCTATGATAAATAATTGTATGCTCTAGTATAAAGTGTTAAAAAGTGGAAACATTACTTAATGGCCAAAGAAACAATAATACATATTGATCATCAACCATTACAATATCTACAATCACAAACTAATCTACAACAATCAAGGCATTTTAGATGGTTGGGTTTTTTGCATCAATTTCATTTGGTCATCATATATAAAAAGGGCATTCATAATAAAGTTGTTGATATGTTATCAAGGCCTCCTAGTACAATTGCTACAATCCTTAACCACAATTCAATTACTCATGAAAGTTACATTGAACAATATGTTGAGGACAAATATTTTAAGGAAGTCTATGCAACTTTAAGTCGTGGTAAAAGAGCAGAAGAACTGAATTATCATATTAAAGAAAAACTTTTCTATCATTTGGGAAAATTATGTATTCCATAAAGTGAAAGAGTCCATGTAATCAGGGAGGCACATACTTCTGTTATTGCAGGACATTTTGGTGTAGAAAAAATAGTTGTTCAGTTACACAGATTTTGTTATTGGCCTCGAATGCATGAAAATGTGTCTAAGTATGTAAAAGGATGTACTATGTGTGCAATAAGAAAACCAAGTAACAAAAAGCTAGGATTGTACACTCCACCTCCTATTCCTTCTAGACCATGGGAAAGTGTATCTATGGATTTTGTGGGGGGATTTCCTATGTCTAGAAAAGGTCATGATTACTTGTATGTAGTTGTGGATAGGTTTAGAAAGATGTGCATTCTAATTCCTTGTAAAAAGCAATTCAAATCTGAACAAACAACTCAAATGTTCTTTGAACATGTATGGGTTCATTTTGGGTTACCTAATTCTATTGTATCTGATTGAGACTCCAGGTTCATGGGGAAATTTTGGTCAAGCTTGTGGGAACTCATGGACACCAGGCTAAAGAAAAGCACAACATTTCATCCATAGATGGATGGAAGACAGAGGTGGTGAATAGAACAATAGTGCATCTACTTCGGGCATATTGCAACAAACATCCTAAACTTTGGGATGAATATTTGTGTTATGTGCAACATGCGCATAATTGAGCCAAACATTATTCTACTCAGAGATCTCCATTTGAAACATGTTTGGGGTACTTGCCAAAATCTCCTTTGGATTTTGTCTTTGGGAAAGACATTGCAACAGAAGTAAACAATGATGTGGACAGGGCTACAAAGTTCATTGAACAGATCTAGTTCATTCATCAAGCGGTACAGGAACACTTGGAGAAAATCCAAGCCAAGTACAAGGCGAGGCATGATATGCATTGAGTTGATCATCAGTTCAAAGAAGGAGATCAATTCTGGTTATACATCAACAAGGAAAGGATTCAAGAAGAAAGTAAAAAGATAAAACCAATTCCTTATGGTCCTTTCAAATTTTTAGACAAGATTGGTACTAATGCTTTCCGTTAGAATTGCCTCCATATATGCAAATTTGTTTAGTTGTAAATGTGGAAAAATTGAGATTGTATGAGCCTCGTATGATCAAGGATCAAGGAGAGAATGTGCATATTCCTACCATACAATTTTTTTCTCTTGAGTTGCAGGAAGACACCATTTTGGACAAAAGAGTCTGTATTTCTCGCAGGGGCGATGTGGAGTATCTTCGAGTGGGATTGAAGGGCACAAATCCAAGTCAGGCATATTAAATGGAGACCGGAAAAGTGAGGACAAAGTATCCTCACTTATTTACCAACTGATACTAGAATTTTGGTGGTCCAAAATCTTCCAAGTGGGGAGGAATGATCCAGGAGGCTCCTCAGGTCCAGAAAATGCTCAAAAATGAAAGTTCTTGGAATCAGATGAAACTAATTCCATTGTGTATGTCTCGTCATGCTGATTTTAGCCATATATTTACTTCCTCAAACAGACACCGTATGAGAGAGTTATCCCACTCTGATCGTTTTCTCAAATAAGCAAAGAGTCAAATGTCAACAGGCAAAAAGTCAATGCTGATGTCAGCATGAAGTCATCATGCTGACGTGGCATTGAGACACATGAAGAGTAGAAACACGCAGACTGAGTAGATGATATATGTGGTCCAATCATGTTTTGACAAGTGGCACAATTGTGGGCGTATGAAATGGTGCCACGTGGCTCAGACGTGGGCTACCACGTGGTACCCCATCATTTGTTGGTTGGGTAAAACTTGTTGAGCTTCATGGGATTTGACTGCATGACCTCTTGGTAGGGGAAGTGATTTGGACAGATCAAATGCCAATGCTCCATGGTGGGACTTGTTATAGAAAGTCCACTTTATAATATTTAAAGTGGTATTAATGTATGGGAGGAGGCAGAAGGGGGCTGGGGCCTAGCCCCAGCCCATGGTTTCATTGCTATTCCATATAACCAAAGCCTGATGCTATAGTCTTCCAGCTCGGCGTTAAATATGTGGGATATGGATTCATAGCACCTACCCACCATGTGACTTAGGGGCGATGACCAACAACCCAGGTGCACTGTTGGGGGCGCGGTCCCATTACAATTCGACATATGACCAAAGATTGTGGGGAAAGGGCTAGTGTGCATCCCTTAGGGAATGGCGCTTGGCCATATCATACCATGTGACCTTGTATTAAGAGTGTTCACCTAGGCCTAAGGGGCTAGTTTTAATTTTTTTGTTACAAAGTGGTTTTATGTCTATAGTTTTGGCCGAGATTGGGCGTTTTTTGAGATTTCTTGGCCATTTGGAGGGGAATTTGATCCCAAGAAAGAGGCCAAATCTTTGTGGGAATTTGGGCTTCTCCAACTGAGCCTAAAAACTATATAAACCAGGTTTATTGAGCTTGAGAGGGTACTTTCTATGCATGAAATGTACAAAGGATTTTGAGTTTATGGCCCATTTCTCATTTTTTGAGGGGTATTTAGTCATGTTTTGAGAGGAGATTGTTGAGGCATGTGTGCATCTTCACAAGGAGGTCTTATACAGTAGATCAGAAGCATGTTTGTAATAGCAAGAGCCATTGTAAAGAGAACTTGAGAATTTAAAGAGCAATAAAGAGGTCCTCCACTTGGAAGCAGGCCTGAAGATGTAGGCACACATTGGTGAACTCCGTTAACAAGTTCTTGTTGTCTATTTCTCTTTATTCTTGCTATTATATTCTCTTATTTTGCAGCATGGTCTATGATGGCTGAACTCTTTATTTATTCATGAGCATCTTGTTTATATCAATTTGTTATTAATTCCTTCCATTTTTGGATCACCAAACCTGCCATTCACTGAGCTAGAAGGAATACTTTGTGGTTGAAATCTTTAATTTGTAGATGCATATCATCTAGCTGGAGTAGAACTTCACTATAAGTTATGTTCCACTCCACCAGAACCTTGCCCATTAAGGTTTTTATCATCCAGTAGAGGTCCATGGTCTTGTGGTAAGTGTCTTCTTTGTCTTTGGAGGAGCTTGTATTCAACACCCAAGAGCCAATTTTCACGTTAATTCCCTCATCAAGGACTAGAGTTCAGTGCAAGTGAGAATCTACCTCAACTAATTCTAATTCAGCATAAATTTCTAGTGGTGTTTGTGTGAAAAATTCCCTTATAGCTTCCTTTTCTTATTGTTGAGTCCTCGTGGTTGAATGTCGACCTATTCTACTCCGTGCCCTGCGTTGGGGGACTCCTCTTGCCATGTTGTCACTATGTTGAATCCTCCCAACACAATGGATCATTTGAGCCACAGGTATCCCACTACTGAACTTTTCTTCCACAGATTGACCAAGGTAACCATGCAGAGAAGGCCTATAGTGAAATTGGTATTCATAATTGTCATTTCATTTCAATTTCCCTTTGAATCCCCAAAAATTAATTGTATGATCTGGAGTCTATATGTCCTTCCTAAGCTCATTACGTTTGTTCGTGGAGGAGTTATGGAACTACTTGCCAAATCTTTCGAGTTCATCATCGATATGGTAAACAAGCTACATATTGCAAAAGAATTGTCCACGTGTGTCGCTAGTTTCCAAGCTTGAAAATCTATTGAATGCCACCTCATTCCTCCATGTCACCCAATCTTAGGGTCCTATTAATGATTTTAAGAAAATGTAAAAAATTATTTTCAGATTTGTTAAATTAAAAAAAAACAAGTGAGATTTTTTTGTTGTTAGAATATTCAAATAAAAGAAAGTTTAACTTTCAATCAAAATAAGGTTGTGTATTGATTTCATACAGCTAAATAAGGTCACCATAAAGAACAAATATCCTTTGCCAAGGATTGATGATTTTTTTGATTAGCTGAAAGGTGCAAGAATATTTTCTAAGACTGACTTGAGATTAGGTTATCATCAAGTGAGGTTAAGGAAGAAGATATCAGCAAGACAACATTCAGGACTAGATATGAGCATTATGAATTCATGGTAGTGCCATTTGGACTATCAAATGCCTCGACTATTTTTATGTGTCTGATGAACGAAGTGTTTAGGGAGTACTTGGACAAGTTTGTAATTGTGTTCCTAGATGATATACTCATCTACTCTAAGTTAGAAGAGGAACATGAGAAACATTTGATAATAGTGTTGCAAGTTTTAAGAGAGCATAAGTTGTATGTTAAGCTAAGTAAGTGCATCTTTTACCAAAAGAAGATTCACTACTTGGGGCATATCATTTGATAATGGTGTTGCAAGTTTTAATAGATCATAATTTGTATGTTAAGCTCAGTAAGTGCATCTTTTACCAAAGGAAGATTCACAACTTGGGGCATATCATTTCAGTAGAGGAGATAGAAGTTGATCCTAAGAAGATAAAGGCCATTAGAGGACGGATAATTCCAAGAAGTGACACATAGGTTAGATCATCCATGGGTCTTTCCAGTTATTACCGAAGATTTATAAAAGGATTTTCAAAAGTTGCAAGCCCAGTCACTTCTTTACAAAAGAAGGGGGTGAAATTTGAACGTACTTCCAAGTGTGAAGAAAGTTTTTGACAACTGAAAGACATCTTGACAAGTGTGTCAATATCGAAGATTGGATATCCAAATAAATATTTTGTTGTGTGCACTAATTCATGCAAGGAAGGGCTCGTTGGATTCCTTAGTCAGAAAGATCATGTGGTATGCTATGATTCCAGAAAATTAAAAGAGCATGAGAAGAATTATGCTACCCATGATCTAGAGTTAGAAGGAATAGTACATGCATTAAAAATGTGGAGACATTACCTCATGGGTAAGAAATTTGAGCTAAGAACATACCATTGTGGTCTGAAGAATTTGTTTGTGTTGGAAGATTGGTTGTTGTCATTGATGTCAACCCTAGTCATTGGTTTTGGACCGCAAGATTGATGAAGGTATTTGGACATGAAGGACAATGTACATGTAGAAACAAAACCCATGGATGGATAATATACATCATGTTGTTTCTGGTGGTAGGTGGCACGTCACGTGGATCCTCATGGTTGAGGAGAAATGAATTTTTGAAAATGACAAAGTGAATTGAAGAAGTACGTGTAGGCCCTAAAGATAATTAAAGAAAATAATTACAAAATAAGAAAGTGTCAGGTCATCCCTAACGTTAAAAATAAGTGACATAAATGGTATAAATAAATATCATTATACATTCAATTGACACATAATTTGAATTTCAAAGGAAATCAGAAGTAAAGAAGGTTGGATTTCAAGGAAGGATGAAGTCTTTTGGTGATGTGTTCTAAGGTATGTTATTTACATGTCATCTTACCATTTTCGCTATAAAAATTTTTCTGGAACTATTCAGATGGTTACATTGCTATGGTATTGAGAATACATATCAAGGTACATGTGGTAAAATTTTCATCTCTTTATTCGCTATAATTATGGATATACACTCTATGGAAGATAGGGTTTTTGACCAATCCTGAAGCTAGTCAATAAACATGTGTTCTGGGTAAAACAATCATAAATTCTTCCTAAAGAATCCAAATGAAGTGGGACCAATTTAATTGGAAATAGTAAGGACTATAGTTTATTTTGTGATAGTTTCAGAATCTGATGTTAAATATTGAGCGCGAGGCATTTTGTACAAGTTTTCTCTCTTGAATAAACCAAAATTGAATAAAGTCTACCATTCTTTCTATAACTTATTTTTGGGGAGGATTCAAGGAGTGAAACTTGGAGGAGTTTCAGAGAATACATTGAGTAATATTATCTATGGGATCAAAGAATTCCAAGAATTGAATAATTGTAGAAATTGAAGAAGTCTCAGGAAGAATTATCAGGTTCTATGTGATGGTTGGTTGATGGTGATGATTTAATGTAAAGTTTTATTATCTCTCATATATTCTTGGGTGGAAGGAAGGGGAAAGAATGGAGAGTTCAAACCTCCCTTGATATTGGAGGATTGTATCTTCCTCTTGGAGGTTTATCCCTCCCTTTACAT
>CBVK0101623005.1:0-20924 GCA_900067695.1 Picea abies | reverse complement strand
TGGTTTAAGTATAAGTTGAATTTTTTTTTAAATTGTACTTGATACTGATTCACCCCCCTCTCAGTATCAACAGTTTGGACAACTAACATTAAATTCCAGACAAATTAGATGGCTTGAATTTCTAAGTGAATATGAATTTGAGATTAAGCATATCAAAGGCAAGGAAAATCAAGTGGCTAATGCACACAACATGATAGCTTATGAAGTGCATATTGTAACCATTATCATGTACATGAATATCTGAAAGATAAAATCATTGTAGCAACAGATTTAGATCAACATTATCTAAAAATAAAAGAAACATTACGGCAAGAAACTTTTCAGTAGAAATTTAATTATTATGAGCTGAAAGAAGATGGAATTCTCATGTACAAAGGAAAAGTATATGTACCAAATTCCAATGAACTAAAATATGCAATGCTAAAGGAAATGCACAATGTTCCATATTCTAGACACCCAGGATATCAAAAGAAAACTGCAGCTGTGAGAAGCCAATATTTTTTGCTAGGAATGAAGAAAGAAGTGGCTAATTGCATAGCTCTATGTCTAGAATTTCAAAAGGTAAAAACTGCACATAGACATCCAGCGGGGTTGTTTCAGCCATTACCCATTCTAGAATGGAAGTGGGAAGTTGTCACAGTCAATTTTATTACAATGCTGCCTAGAACAGTGAAGCAACATGATTCCATCATGGTGGTGGTGGATAAATTAACTAAGACAACACATTTTGTTCTAGTGAAGAGTACACACAAGGCAACCAATATTGCAAAAAATTATATGAAAGAAGTTGTCAGGCTACATGGGGTGTAGAAGGAAATAATTTCAAATAAAGATCCAAAGTTCACTTTAAATTTTTGGAAGGGTTTGTTCAAAGGATTTGGAACAAATCTAAATCTCAGTACAATGTATCACCCATAGTCATATGGGAAAACAAAGAAGACCAACAAAATAATTGAGGGCATGCTTAGAATGTATGTGATGGATCAACCATCAAAGTGGGAGGGTTATATCCACTTAGTGGGATTTACATACAATAATGGGTATCAAGTCTCATTAAAAATGAGTTAGATTGAAGCATTGTATGGAAGGAAGTGTAACACATCAGTGAGTGGGGATAATCCAACAGATAGAGCAGTTGTTGGGCCAGATTTGTTAAAGGAAATGGAAGAGTAGATGGAAAATATCAAGAAAAATTTAAAGGTTTCCCAGGATAGACAAAAAAGTTATGCAGAAAAAATATAGTGTTCATATATTTTAATGTGGGAGAACATGTATTTTTAAAAGTGAAGGCCAAAAGAAGTTCGCTAAGATTAGTAAGTTTCCCAAAGCTAGCAGCGAGATATTGTGAGACTTTCAAAATATTAGAAAATATAGGGCTATTTGCATACATGTTATCATTTCCTGTATCTATTAAAGTGCATAATGTATTTCATGTGTCATTATTAACGAAATATGTTCCTGAGCCTAACCACTTAATCGATTGGAATGTGATCCAAGTGGAACTAGTACTCATCCTAGAATGAAAAAGTCAAAGTGCTCAAGAACAAGGCCAGAGGGTTGGTAAAGGTTCAATGAACTTGCTACGGTCCTGAAGATGCTACATGGGAGCATGAAGAAAACATGTGGGAGAAATACCTACAATTTTTTGACAATTTTGAAGAAAACATAATGCAAGACTCCATTTTGAGCAGCTGGAGTTATGGAACCACATCTAAGAGTCCTATCTAAGAGCCCTTGAACACTGAGGCACAACGGCAGAAACATGACATGGACCAAAACTTGATGATGTAGTGGATGTTGTGACTTACGTCAGGTGACCCAAAGGAGCGAAAGAAACTCAAAGGATTGGCTCATTGCAGAGGTTCAAAGGATTATAATGCGTGCAAAAGACAAAGTGCCATGTTCAAGGGTGACTCTAAGAGTTATTGGGTAATGTTCTCAAAAAATTGCTTGGCTTGCTTCTTTCAAATTTTCCCCTATCCAGATAGACGAGTACCTCTTTTTAATTTAACGAGCTCGAGGAGGATAACACATGCTCAATAAAACTCACCTTCGGTAAGTTCCTCTTCCTTTGTTTAACGAACTGGAGGAAGTAAGGGTTCAATCCCATATGGGTATGTCGATGTTTTGTTTAGCGAGTCCAAAGACAGAAAACTCGAAGGTTTTTCATGATTATAGAGTCTGGAAAAACACTTAAAAGAGAATTCTCTCAGTTCCTTTTTCATAAAGTAGTCTGACGAGACTGAAAAAGAGATAAACTATCGCTCAACAGACGTTTTCTTCAAATACTTTAACGAGCGTGAAGAGAACAAGGTCGCTTGGTAATATTTTCATCTTTAGAGAGTATGAAAAGAACTTAAAGATGACTCCAGTGTTGTCCTTTTTCGTAACGTTAGTCTCGCGAGGATGAAAAAGAGATAAATTATCACTCAAAAGACGCCCTTTCAAACCGTTTAACGAGTGGAAAAGGAAGCAAGATCACTCGACAATCTTTTCATGTTTAGAGAGTCTGAAAAGAACTTAAAGGAGACTCCAGGGGGTTCCTTTTTCGTGTATCCATACAGGTTCGAAAAAGAGATAAAAGTCTACCCAGATGCATTCTCATGTATTTACGAGCACGAGAAAGAACAAAGACTAAGCTCGGTATGCCCCCAGCTTGAAAGCTAGTGGTTTAACTTCAGAAAGATCATCAAAGGCTGGAGACATGCCCTCCAAGCTTCAATTCATTCACTGGCTCTGAGGTCATCACCAATTTCTCTAGTAGATGAGAAAAAAGAGAAGGGTGGATGAAAAGAAGGTTCAAGAGAGGTGACTATTTCATTTTTTAACGAGCTTGACACAGGAAAATAACTATGCTCAGGGCCTCTGTTTCATTTTTTAATGAGCTTGCCATAGAGAAGAGAAAATATGCTTGTGGTTTTGTCCAGATCATGGCTTCCAAGAGGATAATGCTCTGGAAGGGTACCATGTCAATGGATAAAATGTGGTCATGGCCTCCAGGAGATCTTTGCTAGATGGAAGATAATTACTCGAGAAGGAACACATGTCGAGGGTCACGATAGGAGTAAGGAGATCAAGCTCCAATAATCCCACCGAAGAAATCACCATGTCCACTATCGGATCCAAATCATCGGAAGTTGAGGTCATGGGTGACAACGCCACATAATTGACATGCGGCGGTGGCGATACTGTCTACATATAAGAACCACTTAGGGAAGTAACCCAGTCGGGGCAGATGAATGAAAGTTGATCAATAGTCACAATTCTTCCATCGTGAGGGAAAGATATCACACGGAAAAGGGTGGATACAAGAGCTTTGACAGCATAGACATAATCCTGCCCAAGGAGTAAAGAAAAATCCAAGGGGTCTCGGACTACCATGACATCGATAAAGATAGTTTTCCCTCCCAAAGTTACAGGAAACTGAGGAAGGATCCCTAAAGGTTGACTATTTCTTCTGTTAAAATCTAACATATTCTGTGTAACCGGTGCAAGATGCGGACAACCCAAAGCGTACCAAGCAACAGAAGACAAAATACTAACGGATGCACCTTCATCTATTAGCATTTGAGGAATGTCCCAATCACGAACCTGTACTGTAATCTGGAAAGGAATGTGAGAGGGAAGACGAGATCTAGTTAGCAAACCCCAATCAAAAAGGATGACATCATTACGTGGAGGGGGTTTCGCAGGAGAAGGAGGAATGCCCCCCGGTATGGTAGAGTCTATATTAATGAGACAAACATGGGTAGTATCGGGTTTACTCTCTAGAAGGGGAGTAGGATCGACTGATGATTTGATCGGATCAACCAATGGTGGACTTGGCTAGACCACTTTAGCACTCTTCAGAGGAAGAGTGGGACTGACTGAGGAAGGGACTGGATCAGTCACTTTGACATTCCTCAATGGAGGAATGGGATCGACCGATGGAGAAACTAGATCGACCACTTTGGCACTCTTCAAAGGAAGAGTGGGACTGACCAAGGAAGGGACTGGATCAATCACTTTGACACTCATCAAAGGAGGAGTGGGATTGACCGATGGTAGAACCGAATCGACCACTTGAGTTTCATTCTCCAAGGGAAGAATGGGGTCGATGGGTGGAAACAGATCGACCGCTTTGGTGTCACTCTCTAACAGGAGAGTGGGATCGACCACTTTGGTGTCACTCTTTTGATGAAGAGCGGGGCTGATCGATGACGGAACTGGATCAACTACTTGGGTTTGTGGTTCAAACGAGGAGGAAACTAGATGGACCACCTGATCAATCAGATTGACTGGGGATGGAACTGGATTGACTAGTCCATCAACCAACGATGGGTCAGAGGAAAGCTTACGATAACCTTTTGGAATTTGAAGTTTTTTCAAAAGAGAAGAAGCCTCGTCCATACGAGGACAAAGGTGAGAGTAATGATTACCTTTACATAACNNACAAAGGTGAGAGTAATGATTACCTTTACATAACATGCAAGGGAACTTGACAGTTTTCTTCTTCTTACCAACCTGAACATCACTAGTTGATGGGGTATCATCGACATGACTGACAGAGGCCAATGACATGGAGGACCACATTTCTAAGAGCTGGGTAAGACTGGGGCAATCCCTCAAAAAGTGGTCACCCTTACAAAGGCTGCAAGGGAATTTGGGTTTTGGATTCTTCATTTTAATCTTGTTGATCTCATCAACACTCCCAGTACTATTAACAGTAACCGGTTTCTTAGAGCCAACATCTGATGTTGTTGGGGCCTTTGTCCTTTTCAGGTTCTTCTTCTTCTTCTTCTCTTTCCGTTTCTTCTTCTTCTGATCAACCTGACTACTTTCTTTAGAGCTTTCACTAGGTGAATAAGGAGAAATGGAAGGAGACTTGATGGATGAAGAAGGCGAAAAGTCGACATGAGGTTGATGTGTGGGTGGTGTATTGAAATCCAAAGTATTAGGTGCAACTAAAACATTGGGAGGATTTAGGATCACCGGAGTGGGGAACAACGAAACTGGTAATCCAATAGTGAGTCCTGGAAGACTCAGTGTGGCAACATATGGAGGAACAAAGTTTCCAAATGAAGGAAAGGTATAAGGTTCCCCAGAAGAAGGGGTTCCTCCATTAGTACTCCCAGGATTCGATGCCATTATCACTGACTCGACCTAAGGTCCACTAAGTAAAACAAACAACACACGCTACGAATCTGAGAAGCAATCAATCAAACAAACCTTCCTACGATGAAACCACTAGTTGGTGATGAAATCCAATGTCATGAGATCAAAATAGGAAGGGGCGGGGATAGAGCAAGTGGATCAATTACATTGGCGACCTGCTTAACGGACTTACGCCTTGGTGCAAGCTTCCACGCAGTAATTGTGGATTTACCCTCCAAGGAGCCCGAGTGAGTTTGACCAACGTCTGGTCCAGGTACAGTGAGACTTCCCTTCACCGTCACCTTGTGTGAGACCCTAAATATTGTGGCTACTAAGGTCACCAACTCATAGTCATCCCCTGGGTGGGTACAGTTGACAGTCTAGTCGGAACATATGGGCAGGATAACAAGTCCGAAATCATCTTGAAAGGCTCTCACACATAATCATGGGTATACCTCCGAGTGACCCCCAATATATGATCCGACCACTACAAACAGTTGGGCCATGGAGGGATAATCTCCACAACTCACCCGAATGCGACCTCGTGCATAACCCCTATGTGAGAGGGGGATCCCAGAAATACAATACGACAATTGGATTTAACTCTCCCTACCGTGAGATACTAAGTTTGTTCGATAGATTTGGAAAGTTATCCTTTCAACCTATTCCAAAGCCCTACACCTTAAACTAATGTAGGTTTGCTAACAAAGATGTAAGAAGTCTAATAAATTTTAGTTAAGCGTCGATTTTAATGGCTGTTGTTTACTTAGAGGGTGTATGAAAGTGAAACTGATGGAATGATGACTCAATTCCCAAAAATATGCATGAAATATGATAAGCAATCATTTATTTTCAATGAATACCTATTTAAGGGAAAGAGGAAGAGTCGTTTTCACTATCAAACACTTGATAAGGAATGCCATTAATCAATTTTGTTCTCAATCAAATCCAATATGATGCTACAACATTTCATAAATGCAAACTAATATGCAAACTAATCATTAAGATGTAATTTTGTCATTTTCATGCGAATGATGATCAATTCAATGAAAAACTTGTCCTGCCAACTATCCTTTCAGATCAAGGAGTTTCGGATAAGAAAACGTAGATTTTGCACAAACAACACACCCTTTTGCAATCAAACAAGAGAAAGAAAATTAAAAACGCGAAAGGAAGGAGAAAGATATTGGATCAGATGACCTCAAAGAACCAAATGAGAAGAGTTACAAACTTCTGATGTCCTTTACTGGAGTTATTGTTCAGTCGGATAGGAGAGAAGAAAGCAGCGGATCGATTTCAAGCTCTCAACAACAAAAACTCAAAAAATAAGGGAGAGGGGCATAAACTCTGAACAATAAGGTGTTTACTTCTCAAGAGGAAGCATGTCAAAGGTCAAAAGAAGAAGCATTGAATCACAAAGCATCTTAGCAAGTGAAAAAACAGGGTTTGGACCTCCAAAAATTACAATTTTTGAAGAGATTTTGGGCAAAAAAGGGCTAGAGCTCTGGTATAAGGGACACTAGAGCGTTATAAATCTCTTTCCAACACTTCCAGGGAGTGCTGGCACTCTGCTAACATGGGCAGGGGGGCACCAGGCTCAAAAAACTCATAAAAATGTCCAAAAACCCAAAATTTTGATCAAATTTTGACAGGTAAGTTGAGTGTGATGGGGTAAAGAGTCAATCAGCATATGAAATCAAACATATGAGGTGAACAAGGTATGAAAACAACCAAAGGGAAAGACAAGTTCTCATGAGGAAAAATCAAAACCAAAAGTTTTGATTCGATTTCTCCCCAGTGGAGTCGTCAGTTTCTGTTGAAGGAAAATCTCCCTGCGGACAGGTAGATCTCCTCAAAGAGCTAGACTCTTAACTCTAAGACATGAAGTACTTATCATGGTCACTGACTTCCTTTTAGATCTAGGTGGACTAGTGTGTGAGAAGGAAGGAGAAAAGAATTACCTTTTACCGACGTTTGTCCCTGCACACTCCGAGTTGAGCCCCAATCTTTCGCTCCTCAATAAGCCCTATAGACAAACAAAGTACGACTACTTCCTACTCTATCAAGATTAGTCTGAAATAGGTCTATCTACTAAAGAGACAAATTCATGTGAGATTGAACACGAATTAGAAAGAAACAGACCAAGCAAATTATATTAATGAGGACAAAACATTGCTTACAGCTGTAGATGGATTGCAACAGTTTTGTCAAGTCCTCCTTGTCTACCCCTTGCTCAAAAGATCCATGATATGAATGATAATAGCTTCACCAGTTGATCCCTATGAGATCATAGGTCTCTTGCCTCCAAATTATCTCTGTTCCAGCACCACTTATAAGATCATAATTTTGGTGTGATTCTCCTTTTTTCAGTCCCCCTTTCACCATTAGAAAGCTTACTTATATAGCCTTGGAGAGGCTCAACAGCTTGAGATATCTTTAGGGTGAGTTGAGGATTTTCCTCCTTCAGTTAGAGATCTTCCCTAAGATCATGGCTTTATTGAGGATTCAAATCCAACTTCCTTCCAAGAATGAAAGGATGCTTCCCCCATTCATCTCAACAACTTAGCTATAGCCCAGAATAGGCAGCGCTCCCTTAAAAGGGTCATCAGAGCGCTGTAGCGCTCCCCAGTAGGCTTAAGGGGGGCGCCAACACTCCTAAAGACACCAACGCTCCTCCAAAAGGGCCAAAGAAGATTTATAATGCTCCCAGACAATGTAAAGGGGAGCGCCAACACTCTCAGAAGAGGTATAGGGGAGCGCTCCCCTCCAAAAACTCAGTTTTTGGGGTGCTTTCAGATGGCAAAAGGTTTATAAGCCTGCTGACTCATTTCTCCTCTTCCAAACCAAATGTTTGAGGTGTTTCAAGTCTCCTTCTCATGTCATTATAGGCATGACATAGGCATCATGACAGTATGCTTTCTTTAACACTTGCGACACTTGTGAGCAAAGTGCGACACTTGTGACCCTTGTAATGACGACACTTGCGACACTATCAAAGTGAGTATTTTTTATGTGTAACAGTTTGTTCAAAGGATTTGGAACAAATCTAAATCTCAGTACATTGTATCACCTAGAGTCATATGGGAAAACAAAGAAGACTAGCAGAATAATTGAGGTCATACTTAGAATGTATGTGATGGATCAACCATCAAAGTGGGAGGGTTAAATCCACTTAGTGGGATTTACATACAATAATGGGTATCAAGTCTCATTAAAAATGAGTTAGATTGAAGCATTGTATGGAAGGAAGTGTAACACATCGGTGAGTCGGGATAATCCAACAGATAGAGCAGTTGTTGGGCCATATTTGTTAAAGGAAATGGAAGAGTACATGGAAAATATCAAGCAAAATTTAAAGGTTTCCCAGGATGGGCAGAAAAGTTATGCAGACAAAAATATAGTGTTCATATATTTTAACGTGGGAGAACATGTATTTTTAAAAGTGAAGGCAAAAAAGATTTCGCTAAGATTAGGAATTTTCCCAAAGCTGGCAGTGAGATATTGTGAAACTTTCAAAATATTAGAAAATATAGGGCCAGTTGCATACATGTTATCATTTCCTGCATCTATTAGAGTGCATAATGTATTTCATGTGTCATTATTAACGAAATATGTTCCTGAGCCTAACCACTTAATCGATTGGAATGTGATCCAAGTGGAACTAGTACACATCCTAGAATAAAAAAGTCAAAGTGCTCAAGAACAAGGCCAGAGGGTTGGTAAAGGTTCAATGAACTTGCTACGGTCCTGAAGATGCTACATGGGAGCATGAAGAAAACATGCGGGAGAAATACCTACAATTTTTTGACAATTTTGAAGAAAACATAATGCAAGACTCCATTTTGAGTAGCTAGAGCTATGGAACCACATCTAAGAGTCCTATCTAACTATGTTGGGGACCCTACTAAAATAACGGCTCATTCCTTGGGTTATGCCTGATAAAAGAATGGTGCATTCCTTGGGTCTGCAGGTTGGGAGGAATGAGAGATTTTGGTTGGAACTGTTGTTGGAGTTGTGAAATTGCAGAATTTTATTTCTTAAAGCATTGTTATGTAAATTTGTATATGTATATTGGCATAGTGTGCACCGAGGACGACACACAATTGTAGGGGAGGGGGAATGTAACATCCCCACTATAATCCTCTTTTTAATGCTTAATGTAGATATGATGTGTGGCTATGGTTAAAGTGATGTAATATGTGAATTGTATTTCTTTGTTTTAATAATAAAATGTGATGCCAGTTGCCAAGGGGACATGGACAGAGATGGGGGATGAATTAATCCACAAGAGATGGGAGGGTCTAAGAGAATGTGTAAGAGAGGTCAAAGAGGGAATTACCCATGTATATTAATTCAACCCATTATCCTAAAATTGTTATTAGTATATGAACCTTCTAATTTCTGATTGAGTGTTCCCAAAGCCAATCATTGAATACATGTAAGAGGGTGGGTGTGAGAGGTCACATCCCAAAGTTATTGGGCACATGGGGGCTGAGTGAAATCATCTTAGGGAAGTGAGTGAGTCAAGCAAGCAAGCAAAAGGAGATAAATATGTATGGGCTGCTACAACAGTTTTTACACATTGAGTTTTAGTGCATGAACAACAAGTAGAGAGGAAGAAAGAGAGCTTGGAGATGGAACATCCATGGAGGGATAATTCTAGAGCATGATGGAGCATTTTGGAGCTGAAGATTGAAGACATAGGTTATGAGGCTTGAAGAGTGAACTCTTGTGTGAGTTGCAATTTAATAACAAGTGTTTGTTGTTTTTTATCGTAGTTTTCCTAGCAGTGAGTTCCCTTGATTTCCCAACAGAGAGATTTCTGGTTACATGTGCTAGAGAGACCCTAATAAATGAATGAGACTCTTTGCACAACCGTTTCTAAAAGATAAGTGTTTAATTTCTTTATGTGTTGTATTTATGAATTTATTTATTGTGCATTAACTCTAATATTGAGAATGATATATATGTTGTGTTGAGTTATTTGAGATGCATTCATGTCGTTTTAGCTCACTATAAATGCATCAAACTAATAGTAACATACAATGGTTAAATTTATGTATGTAATTCATAGTTGCATGTTGCAAGAATTTAGTTAGTTGTAAAATTTTCGTTTTATGAGTATTCTACACCATAATATTCCTCAGTTGGACTAGGAAACATTACATGTATGATACTTATCAATAAAATAAACTAGAAATATGCATATATGTTTAATTTTCTATAATAAGTCAAAGTAACTTACTAACATAGTATTGCATTTAATAATAATTCACAAATAATTAGTTAATAATTAAATTATTAATGGACCCTAAATCACAATATAGTCCTAACGAATATCTTATATATTGATCAATTTCTTGAATTTAGAACAACCCTTTCTTAGTGGTCAACCATGAGAGGAATACCTAAGATTTTTTTGCATCATGGAAGATCTCACGCATTTTGATCCCACTCTCGTACCATTCAAGACTCCACTCCAACTTCCTCGTCTTCTAAACCCACAACTTAGATACCTAAACATGCGTGTGAAATTTCTCTCACAATTGCTCTCTAAACTTTTTGTTTTTTTTTCCAAAAAGAAAAGAAAACACCAACGAACCAAAAGAGAAGGCCAACTCCCCTTCCAAACTTCTACATATCGGCATAACAACAAAATATGGGTTTATTCCTAAAAACCCTATTCTTATCCTTATTCTTAAAAACCGTTTTCTTAATAAGAAAACGGATAAGATTTTTGTATAAAGAAGGAGATAAGTTTCCTTAATTTTTTTGGTGGATCATGCCCTAAGTAAGTTGGATGTGAGTCACCAAGATTAACCTTATCCTTTGTAAAATATTAAATATATAAACACAAAATAACTATCTAAATTATAATTATAATATCTTTTATAACTTTTGACTTTACTTATATATTAAATAATTATATTTGTGTCCTTGTTAACTTTTACCTATATAAACAATTATGAGATTACATATAATATAAAGTAAATATCAATTAAAAAAAAATCTCTACTTTATTAACCTACAAATAGTAAGGAAAAAACTAAATTAGGAAATTGTGTTTTTTAATTGTGAAAGTGTTAATATTAGTATTTTTAAAGTGAAAAATTGGATTTTGAATGTGGTAATATTATTTTTCAAAAAGTTTAAATTTTGATTTTAAGAATATGAATTTTGAATCATTTTGAATTGCAAAAGTGTGATTTTCAATTTCAAAAGTATAAATTTTGATTCTAAAGTTATTAATTTTAATTATCAAAGTGTGAACTTTGATTTAAAAAGTGTAAGTTTTGATTTCAAAAGTGTGAATTTTGAATCATTTTGAAATGCAAAAGTGTGATTTTCAATTTCAAAAGTCCAAATTTTGATTCCAAAGTTATGAAGTTTAATTACCAAAGTGTGAACTTTGATTCAAAAAGTGTAAGTTTTGATTCTAAAAGTGTAATTTTTTATTCCAAAAGTATCAATTCTTATTCTAAAATTGTGAATTTTAACTTTAAAAGTGTGAATTTCAATTCAAAATGCATCAATTTCAATTTTGTAGTTGTGAATTTCAATTCCAAAAGTGTCGTTTTTATTGCTTTATCCCATACCTATTTTGCATATGGACAATGTACAAATAAATGGTTTACGGATTCTCCATCTTTTTTACATGTTATACACCATGTTAGTTTTTTTTTTTTTTTTTTTTTTTTAACTATTATCTAAATAAGGATTTTATTAGAAATCCTAACTTTTGAGAGTACCCCTAACTATTTGTGTATTTCAATGCATAATATGATTATGATATACATTGATAAATATATCAATATTGAAAATATGCAACAAAATACTTTTAAACAAGTGATGATGACAATCATTGCATTATAGTGTTGTACTTTTTCAAAGCAATATAAGGAAATGTATAAAAGGGTTCCTTATAAAAGAAAGATAAAGTTTATGAGCTCGCGATTTTTAACAATTTACTCACCTTAATTACAAGCACTAGGTCTTGTTTATTGTGGACAATTTATTCACAAAACCCATATCCCAAGCTAGAGAAAATAGAGCATTTGATCTTTAATAGTTTTACGTGAAACAATAATTATTAATTAAAATAATTGAACCTATCCTATAAAAACAAAATCAATATATAATCTAAATGAAATATTTCAAAGATACAAGTTATATATATCTAATATAATATTAGGGAATACGAAAAATATACAGCCACAACTTGAAGAAAAACAAAAATGTGTACAACAAATCTTAGCACTACTATTCCACACATTGAATATATATATGTGAATGAAATATTCAAGGACTATGAACCCTTCAATAACAATATTTACAAATGAAATGAAAGTAAAACTGAGTTGTTAGGCTATCTAGTTGTAGTATTTTAACGTGATCAAAATATCTGATGTGATTTTCAAGGTTCAAAATCACAACTGTGCTTCTTTCCCATCCCCTAATTACTCAAAATTTGCCTATCATATTTTGAAAATCATTCTTGGAAATTGAATTCAAATCCAACAAAAGTCTTATTTTTGGAGGATCATTTCTCTCTCATTATTTCTTTTGCATCTCATATGTTTGTATGTAATTTGTTATAATATTTAAATTAAAATGATGTGTATAACCAAAGAACTATTCTAAATTAATCTACATATTCCAAAGTTGAATATAAAAAATGTTTAAATTTTGTAGGGATAGATTTACCTTCCACTTAGAATAATCAAAGTAGAAGACAAACTAAGTATCATTTATGCTTTTTGACCTATCTTTAGTGGTTGGAGCAACCTTGGGAGGTTGCATAATAAAATCATAGTATGGTTTCAATCAACATAAGTTCAACAATCATGGTGTAGTACAAGCATAATATAGTTTCAATAAACATAAGTTGAATAATCACGACCTACTATAAAAATGTTCTACCAATAAGAATACAAAAATCTGAAATGAAGCAGTGCACTTATCATCCAAGAAGAGTGTAAGCATTCGATTTTTTCATGCTTCAATTTATTTCTTATAAGTAATGGAAACAAAAAAATAGGAATTTTAGGGTGAGCTTGGTACTATGTCCTTACCAATCCAATGTTCCCCAATTTTATTGATTTTTATTTCAACACAACCATCCTTGATTAAAAATGATAACACAATGAGCTTATCAACTACAATAGAGAATGATGAGCCATAAAAAATAAGGTTTTTTAAAACAAGATGTTTGTTTTGTAGTAGCATCTGATACAAATTTTTTACTTTTATTTTCATGCCATGATCCTTAGTTACATCACTGGTTATGTGTGTCTAGTAATCAATTCAAGAGAGTTGTGACTCCAATGTTTTAAAGGATTCGATTATGATAAATAAATTAATAAACTACCAAATATAGGGAGTAATGTTGGTGTTTTGTTCCATGCTTTCATGTGTCCTTCTTAACGCTGGGGAGTTTAGACCCAAGGTTCATCCATAGTTGACAAATAAAAACCCCAGAGCATCGGCATATCAATCCTCGGTCAAGGCCGAGGAAGGTCTCCCCCGAGATGCAAAGAGGATCATAGAGACCATAAGGTCTTGTGTCGGGGATGAAGGATTGAAAAAACCAAGATCCATCTAGGATGGAATTTGTAAATTCCATATCCGAGGACTTACTGATAGATAACACATGATAGCCACAATAGATCAAAACTGTCACATCCTTATTATTCCTTTCATTCCATAACACACAATATGCATTAAGAAAACTATATTAAACAACATCAGATCTTCATATCTTCTTTAGATAATTCCTCAAGAATACAACAAATTGCACAATGCACATCCTTTTAGATATTAGACATATGACAAGCTCCGATTTATATTCAAAAGCATTACAATATTACAAAAGGCTCAGAGTGATATTGATTCTAACAACTCCATGGATCTCATCTAACCATCTAACTCTGTCTCTAATGTCACTGCTTCCTTTTATATCTTTCTCTGCTCAAGAGTTATGCCTCTTTCAACTCTACTCTACTTGTTTGACTGAAAAACTGCCTCACACGCTTTTGGAACCTACCTACAGTCCACATAGCCTTATGGAATTGGGTTAATATTAATTTCCTCTCCAACTCGTCTTTTGTTAGCTCCACATTCACTTGTGATACTATCATTAATAATTTGATAAGATTTCCCGATGATTCCTTTCTTGATTCCGACATGCATCTTCTTGATTTCCAACAAAACTATTAAAAACCTGGACCGACGCACACCTAGTAGACTTCAAGCTTGGAGCACAGTATCAAAACTCAGTCTTTTGTGCATGTCTTTTCATTCTTTGTGCATTATCTTAGATGTGTGCAAAAATTGGAATGAGTTCACACAACTTCATTTGTGTGCACACATGAAATGAACCGAAACATTTGGGTGCCAACAAGACCCCACCACTATTACTTTGCTCGTCCTCAAGACAACAACTTCATGGAATTACCGCCTCAACAGACGACATGATGCTTTTGATTTCCTGCAAGAATTCATTAAATTGGCGCTAAGGCTCATTAAAGTAGCCCTGGAGCTACTGCGTAAGCTGAACAACTTACACAACATTGAATAGAGAGGTTGGTAGATCTATGTTGTTAAGTTTCTCAGTGAGAGGGCCAACAACAACCTACACATCGAAGAGTTACGTAAACAAGGTCAAGGCCTTATCGATTGCAATAGTGATCATCTTAGAAATATTATGTTTCTCAACCTGAGTTGTGGTGATCTCATTTGTTCTCATTGTGATGGCTATCATCTCAGTGGCATGATCCCTAGGAGGAAAATAAGTTAGATCTTGTTTTTGTTGTGGGACCTCTAATTTAGCCACATGAACCTGATCTGTGATTGCAAATACTTCTAGAGGAGTTTGGAGATGGGTCCATAAGGTGAAGCCACAGTCTACCAGTTTAGAGAATTCTTCCACCTAACGTTAACTATTGTTGAGAGTAGATTGCGTTGACTTAATCAATTGCTGGAGTTTCGGGTCGGTTGGATCAGTGTGGTGGATTAGTTGATGAAGGGTGGAAAGCTGTGATTCTATATGTTGCAAGCAGGATTTTGTCACCGAGAGATTAAATCCTAGAGGTATGTTACATCCTTGTGTAGAAGTTGTAGGAATCTATGCATATAAGATATTCACAATGCTAAGAAGGTCAATAACTATTATACTGAGCTTAGTATACTAGGCCTGAGTGACTGTGTGTGCCTCAATTTTATTTCATACCTCCTTTGCAGTGCTTGATGATCATGAATTTCCTTTTGATATTACTCACACATCTAATTATTCAAGACGATGTTTACGTGATGCTAGAGTTGTAACTATGCATGAGTTTGTCCCAGTCTGTCATTGTGCTCACTTAACTCAGAGAGTAGGGTGGTAGCACAATATTGTAGCATGGGAGTTGGAATCGGTGCTAATGAGATACCACTCAGATTGACATTAACTGTAAGTAATGTTGGGGGGTACACTCTAAGGACCTGAGAAAAGGTATTGGAATTAATATTGGAAGTCGACCGTCACTAAGGAGTGTATGGGATCAGTGCTACACCCCTGAGTTGTCGAAACATATGGTGGATGTTATGCATAGCCTCTGAATGCACTTGTTTCTATAACAACAATTGGATTTTTAAGGCATTTATTAATGTGGTGATTCCTGGTGTCATATGGAATGAACCCTGCTGTGTGGATGGAATGGTACTATGGATGGAGTTGGGGCCAGTCCATGGATACTTTTCCCTAACCGAGGTAGATTTTTCATTTGGCTGCATGGGATGGGGATCCCAAGAGCTCTTGTCATTGGTATCAGTGTTGAAAACCCTTCCTTGGGGGACCGAATGCTGCGTTTTCCATCATGCAACTTCATCCTTCTTTGGGTCTTGATTGTGCTTAGTGTGCATTTATATAGTAGCATTGTCCTCTGCGAGAAGTGGTTGGAGATGAGTGGGACATTCAACCATGCCTTGTTGGATGTCTTATTCTATAATGTAGAATGGGAGGAGTGTAATTGTCATTCCTTTATCATCAAAGGGATAGATGAACATTTTATGGAAAGTATATTCAAATAAAAGGTAGCCATCATACATGACCATGAGAGTGCAACATGCACTCTTGTGAAGTGGTTTCCTAGATTAGTTGTTGGTACCAAATCTGAAACAACTCATCGATGGTCTCTTGGGAACGAGTATCTTTTATCTCATGTAGTTGAAGGAATCGGGGAACTTCAAAGGTATTCCTACTTCCAGTAGGTCATTTAAAGCCTTGAGGGGGTAGCCGAAGCATCATAGAGAGAAGAAGTACAATCCAAATGTAATGAAACTCTTTCTTGGAGTTTTGGGCGTCTAAGAAATCATCAATGAATTCATTCAATAAATACCGAGCCCAATTTATTTGAACACTAGCTACACATCATTCCACTATGACGACTACCCCAAATGGGCACTCCTCCTTTGTACAAGTGCATAAGATTTTGCAGGCTATCAACTGTGTGGAAAAGAAAACCAATCATGTGTTTATTTCTGGAATGAGTACCCCATACTGACCATGGTGGGTACTGTATGTGTCGTAGATCTCGTGTTGTGTATAATATTTAGCGACTAAGGATTTTTCTAGCTCATTGCCATGCATGGGTAGGCTGATAACATGATGGCTCATTTCTTCATCGATCAGATACTCCCCCCCCCCCAACCACAAGTATCCACCATGTAGGAAGAGGTAAGTAAAAGACAAATGTATAAGGTGATGATCCTGCTATGCCCAAAATGAGGGTAGTCAAAGGATTTTTCTAGCTCATTGCCATGCATGGGTAGGCTGATAACATGATGGCTCATTTCTTCATCGATCAGATACTCCCCCCCCCCCCAACCACAAGTATCCACCATGTAGGAAGAGGTAAGTAAAAGACAAATGTATAAGGTGATGATCCTGCTATGCCCAAAATGAGGGTAGTCAATCATAGGGAGAATGTCGTCTTTCCATAGGGGTTGGGCCTATTCTTGGGTGAGTACTAACGAATTACCGTCTACACTTCGAATGGTGCAGACATAGTGGTTGAAGGCCAAGGTAGGGAAATTCTTGAGGTTGCAGACATCATAATTGGTGAATTTGACATCCTGCACTCTCCCCGTATTGGAACTTGTAAACCTCACATGCCAAGGAAATGTTGACTCTTTTGTTTATTGGTTTGTGGAAATCCTGGATCTATTTCGGCCATGTGGTCTACTTGACGAGGCCATGGGAATTATTTTGTTGGCATTTTGTGAAATCTATGGCTAGGTACAAAGGATGATATTTATGTTCATCGTTCTGCTACTGTTCCCTTTCTACTAAGTTTGGGGGGCCTTTTATGCATGGATAAAAGTCTATATTGAGTTGGCTAACATTAATTGTGAAAATGGAAAGTTACCAAGTGGGTACTGTAAGACAACTAGGTGGTGTGTCGGGAATAACCGTCATAATCTTCCGGATCATTCAAATGTATTGTCCCCCAACAGTCCCATAAACTTATAAATGTTCGGGTGTTGTGTGAGATGTTATTTCCGACAATCACGATTTGGGAAACGTAACAATCCTTATGCATTAAATGGTGTATGATGACCAATTTTACCACCAAGCATGTGGAAACTATGGAAAATTCGTAGCATTTACTACTATGGGCCTCATAACTAATAGTTTTTCCAGGTACTATATAATGGAAACATCATTATCTTCATTCATGGAGGAGCATGGGGCCTAAAGTGTGACAGGGAATTCTCTGTACATGTGCACATGTGATTCTTCAGGGGTGTCGCACATGTTTCCTGCACCTCTCAAAATGGGTGTCGATTGGTTACTTAAACATAATGGCTCTTGGTAGGTCACAACGCCTCTTCACCCATATCCATCCTACCTATTTTATCCACTGAGTATCCTTGATTGTGTTATTCTTATGGGCTTCATCTGTTTTCTCAATGGGGTTAGTGGTGATAAGATGAGCCAATGGTCTTTCTTCTGCCACATACATTGTAGGAGAATCTCTTTGTTATGCATTTGACTCCTTGTTTTGAGTTGTGGAAAACCTATGTTTTAGGAGAACAACATTATTTCAAATTCTCTTGTGTGGGTCCTCCAAGAATCTGTGGCACTTCTAATGTCAGTGGCTATCCATCGTCATTTACAAGAACACATATATCAATTTCGAACGAATGTCTACATATATTCTAAATATTTCTTGCATGGATGCTTTGACAACCTCCCATTCATGATAAGGTTCCCATTGTGCATCCCACTGTCATGAAGGAATTTCTATAAGCATTATTTCAAGTGCATGAGCCCTGTGATGTTCGATAATATGTTGTACCAGGAAATAAATGTGTCCACCCATTCTGAGCCATTGCACTGATAGGATCCAAATCCTTCCTTGCGCTCCTCTGCAGAGATATGCCTGCACCTCCTTGTGGATACCTCATACGGCTCATGCTTCCACCTTTCCATGGAATCCTTAGAGTCCTTGTCATATATTTAACACTTCTCCAACTTAATTCTCCATCTATTGTGGGGTTGATGTAATCATCCATGAGCCCCTTAATCTTATGTATGTTTTCAATAGATGAAATCCATGCATCCTCATCCATTGGATCATTGTATCTATCTCCTTCATATGGATCTAGAGGTGTGACCACATAGAGGGTGTATGTTTCAAATGACATCTTACTCTTCTTTAAATTCAACATCGCATTATTATCAAATTCCCAATCAATGCCAAGTAAGGCAGGGTATGAATCAAATTCATCCATAACCTCTATGACCTCAAATTTAGCCTTTTTTTAAATCCTTATATATTTACTTCCACTTTCTCCAGTCATCCTATTGGGTAGATCTTGTATTGATTTTACAAACGTAGATGGATGGGTGGCTAGACCAATTTTGGCTTACCCATCACCTCCCAATTTTTTTTCGAAAAAATATTCACATCGGAAACCATATCCAACATGAATCCATCTATGTCATAGCGACAAAGCTCCACTGTCATATTGAACTCTTGTCTAGTGCATTTTTGCTTGAGGACCTGGCATACATATATTTTTGGCAGAGGAGATGATATGGTTGCCTCCACTCCTTGTTTCCTCATGCCAGTAGCTAACATCTGTGTCAACTTACTTGCATTTTCTGGACCATTCAACAACTGCAAAAAGAAACAGAAGAAACAACTTACTCTATATTTAGGCTCTTCCTTATGACCTAAATTGTGAAAGGCTTCTACGTGCACTACACATTGCAAGTCCTCCAGGAATGTTTCTTCATGAACTTTCAACTTAGCACATCGAAAATCATTCTATCTATGAGCTTCTTCCAATGACCATTATGTCGCACACTATATTTCTTCATGAACATGAGTTTCCTCGAAAGATCATTGTGTTGTGCATTTTAATTCCTCATAAGCACGAGCCTCTTCCAACAAATTCTACATCTCTTGTTGTACCTCTTTGCAGATCCGATCTTACTTCAATGACCGTTATGTTTCCTTCTACACTTCTTATTATATCTGAACCTCCTCAAGTGACCTTTGAATCGTGCATTGGATCTCCTCACATGCTTTTTATTATTCCAATGCTCTCTGTGCATCGTGAAAGAACTATTTTTGTTAGGAAACATTGAACTTCGGTGGGGTGGGGGGGTTGTGATGCATTCCTTATGTTTCCCTATGATTTCTTACCTGAGGCTTAACCATGATCGAAATCCACTCTTCTCTTCACTCCTCCTTAGGTTACTACTTGGACATCAACCTCCTCATTCTTCTTCTTAGTCTTTCTTGTCTCCACATGCACCATGTTGCAATTGGCCTTCTTGTCTTCCCACTTTTTCAACAAGTCGGGACAGTCTTCGATGACATGCTCGGGAATGTAGTAGTATGTATAAAGCACACACATTTTGGTACAAAACCTTGATACATGACAAATTTCTCCATAATTGAAACAAGTGGGGGGTCTACCTCCACCTCCTCCATATCCTCAGTTGCGACCATGCCCATATCCACCTCATGGACTGCCTTGGTATTCACCTCTTTCATCATCATCGTTCTCACCACCCTTCTTCTCTTCTTGTACCTGAAATGCATCATGGGTATTAGTTTTTCATCAATCGAAGTGAGAGACGACTATTGACATCACACCCCATGTATTTACATAACTCACAAAACAATGTATGGTTCATTGTTTGACACTTTTTCAAATTTGAGCAGTGGAGTGGTACATTGCCCCACTATCTACATATCTCGCACCATTCTATCTGTCCATTTGGAAATGGACATGGCGTGCTCGTCACCGCATAATTTGAAAGTACAAAGAATTCATCCTTGTGATGCCCCTTTGAGAGATAGGTGGTACACCATATGTGCTTGCGCACGGCCTTCATCTTGGCCATATATTGCAATTGCATGATTAGGTTAGCGAGTTACGGATGCACCTATGCCAATCCCGCTGACGTCTCTACCCCTCTTGGCATAGATTTGAGGCACATTGCAATTTATACAACCTCTGCTTGAGTCTTCACCTTATGTTGGGTGAGTGGAAATCAGATATGGGGAAGAAACCCCACAATAAACCACTCTCTATGATGCATGCCCTAGATTTGGAACGTCATCCAGTCTAATAAAATATTAAATTGCTAGTCATAATCCCACTATTGGTTGTGGAGCCTGATTATCTTCCTGATTCAAAGGTCTTTGTTTTCAGTCATGTTTATACCCCATGAAGAATTTACACCCCGGAAGAATGTACACTCCTCCATGCGGGGGAGTGCAGAGGGGGGT
>CBVK0101622923.1:0-12195 GCA_900067695.1 Picea abies | reverse complement strand
CATCTTCCTCCTTCTTGTGTTCTCCATCAAATGTAGGAGGCTTAATCTTTTTCATTTCACCCTTTAGTTCATCCACTCCAGATCTCACGTGCTTTCTGGTAGGAGATGGTCTTGAACTACTATGTGCCTCCTTATTGGACTTCTTCGAGGAGTGATGATGATGCCTGCTAATGCTTCTTGATCTTCTTTTCCTCTCAGGGTTCATGTGACTCCCCGTTTTGCTTGAGTCACTCTCTTTATCCAACTTGTTTTCTATTCTCTCCAAACTCTTCATCAAATTTAAGTTGAATTCTCCCTGTTTTTCCTTAGGTTTCATGAGCTTTCTGCTATCTGCTCTGTGCGTTTGGGCATCTTTCTACAATATTTCAATGATTTTCAACATACGCCCTTCCTTATCTATCTCTTCTCCATGCCCATTGGAGTTCGAGCCTTCAAATCCCAAATGGAAATCCATCTGTTTAGCTTCATTCTGTGAAATGGAAGCATTATGTGCCTCCTCCATTCTTGCACTCTGTGTCGATTCACTTCATTCCTGACACTTGTTGAACTCTGTAAAAACAATGTGTAGTCAACCATAATTTGTCAGGCCATCATTCCTTAACAAAACCCACAACATTCATAAACCGAATCTGTTTTAAGAAACGTTCAGATTTCATGAATTTTTCGAGCTCTTCTCAGCTCTATAATATTTTTAGGCCTTAGCCCTTTTCTCTTAGCCCCAACCGATGCGACCACGGGATGTGACCAAACGCTAGATCGATAGGTTCTTAATCAATACTTCGGTACTTTGGGACTTCAGAGCTTCGAGACTTCAAGACTTCGAAGCTTCAGGACTTTGGTTTTTGAAAGCTTTCCCGCTTGCTTCCCTTTCAATCTCCCGAATTACAAACTTCCGTCTTTTCTATCCTCTGGGCCCACATAGTACAACTGTCACCAACTAAGGCGATGGAACGTGGTACACCTAGAAAGGTCCACGTCACCCAGGCAACATCATCTGGCCCCACCACATCTACCCTTTCACTTTGAAACTTCGGGATTCGTAATTTTGTGCATAAGCATATTCCCCTTCTCCAGATTTTTGAAGTTCCAGAATCTCCTTGGATAATCGACGGTCCTTATCTCTCCCACAACCAATGTTCAAGATCCACTTCACAATTCATTTCTTTGAAGGTTTTCACCTCTCTTCACTTCCAATCTTTCGATTTTGTGAATTCTGAAGGATTCTCATGACTAACTCGTGTGTGAATTCTAAAGATCTAACAGTCAAGATCTCCCCTCAAATCTACGATGTATATCTCTTCCACAACTTTGGAGCTTCAGACTTCAGAATTTTGTGCCTCAACACACCCCACTTCTCCTGATTGTCGAACTCTGAAAGGCTTCTAGGATAACCCTCCTGCACCTTCTCCATGAACTGACGGTTGTAAAGGGTTTCCCTTCCTTCCGAACATATCCTATGACCCACATTACTTTTCATCCCAATATCACTTCTGTCGTGGTTTTACGACACTGCTACTCGTCTTGAGCTTCGTAACACGAACATAGTAAGTTCTTGGCACTTAGAAATGTTCTGAGGTTCGAAATTAGTCCCTCCAGACACAATTTCCACCTGAAACCTTGGTTCCAATGACCACTTATCCAGACCATTTAGGCTCAGTGTTGAAACCTTGTCTCTGATATTAGACTGTAACATCCCTAGCCACCAACATGCCGGAAAATGCTACCAAAACACCCTTAACTTTCCCTTTACTTCTCTAATACCAGACTGTAACATCCCCATCCACCAACAGGCCATGTAATGCTACCAAAACACCCTTAACTTTTCCTTTACTACTATGATACCAAACTGTAACATCCCCATCCACCAACAGGTCAGACAATGCTACCACGCGGAAATACATACATACATATAACATGCATTTTAATGAATTTAAAACACTTAACACGGAGTTACTGCTACCATACAGATTCAAATAGAATAAACAATAATTCATTTACACAACATAATGCATGATAATATTCAAGCATCACAAACATGCATAACATATAAATTAAGCACATAAATGATACTTATCTTTTCAACTGGAATAACACCACCAAATGCGTACAGACCTTCCATGAACCTCCCACCCTTAGACCACACTGCACATCACTCTCAGCAGTAGGTCACCTCTAAGTTGGGACTAAGCTCCACCAGGCAAGGGAATCCTAGGCTAGGCAAGGTCAATAGGAAGACACACAGTTTATGAGGAAGGATTCTCTTCGAGGAGCCACTTATGTTCACTTCTCCCAGACTCTCATTCCCCACATGCATGTCCCTCCCTAGGAGTATGCACCTTCACTGTCACACAGTCCATCGACTGCTTCACCTCCCTTGCCTTAGGCTTCAGCAACAGGCCTTACCGAAATTCTCAGAGCTCTGTAGAAGCTATGGGACCCCTTCCAAGAGAACTCACTTCCATAACATACTCTTTCACCTAGAGAGAGTTTCTCACACACTTGACAACCTACCTCTTCAACCACAACGACCTCTCTCACCTAGAGAGAGCGTTGCACAGAAGCCTGACAACCTGCTTCTTCAACTCCATTCCAGCACCAGGAGGACAACAACAAGGCTCAACAAGGAACATACGACGACAACAATCCACAGTCAGCCAAGGAACTGCATGGCCACAATAACCAACAACTATGGCACACACGACACAGACAAATACAGGATGCTCAGGCTTCATAGAAGACGCGGCTCAATCCAAGGGTTCTCGCTAGGTTCAACATGCATGGCCAGAGGAAAAAACACAGAGGTCAATGATGGAGGTATCGGGTTTAGACAGAGGATGGTAGAATGGGAAGCAAACCCCCAACACGACTGACTTATGCATCTTTAACTGCATGCGCCCAGGTTGACACCTATCTTCGTGGAGCTTCATCCACTCCATTTAGCATACATTCCTTTTCCAAGAACTTAGGACAACATTCATCAATTTTCCACCTTAGCCTTTAGGAAATAATAATAAATTATTATCCCCTTTAGAGGTAAGCCCCCCCTAGCCTAGCCCCTAGGCCCAAACACTTAGCCTCCTCCCTTACCCTACCTAGTGGACCCTACCTAGTGGAAGCTTAGTCCCCCATCACTCTTTCTTCGTGGTCGGTCTACATGTAGCGATGTTTATATTTTATTAATGATCTGCATAATTACATATAAAAAAATGAAGCTCATGGCCTTAATACCTAGGCGCTCCATCCTAATAAACACATAAGCCCATAGCTTATAAACACTTAGATCACCAGCCTATAAAACATGTTTACACTTCACAATATAACTGGGGCTCATCCTTGGGGTATTACAGGAATAAAGGAAAAGAACCTGTGGTTTAAATTTGAGGAGTAAAGGGGCTTAGTATAAGCCCCCCACAGGTTATTTTTTGATCCTGCAATGGAAATTAAAGAACGTGTGTGCATCAAAGGGGATCCGACGATGATATGAGATCCAATTCAGCTCCTACCTGTGTGAAAGATCCAGAGGCCGAGAGGTTGTTTGCATCATTGGTAGTGTTTCTTGTACTACTTGAATCTTCTTTGGTGTTGTCCTCTTGTTATGAATACTGATGGTATCTATTAACATGGTGTGTTTTCTTGTAGATGAAATGGGTTAATGATTAAATTGTGAAATGTTTAAAAACTTTGGGAAAATGTTTCTCATCAATAGTCTAGTTGGATATAACTTATAATTTAGGGTTGTTACAACTTGAGATGTACGTAAAAAAAGAAAAAGAAAAAAATATATAAATACGTATTACTTACGTAGTATTCTTTACATTATTGTTGACTATTTAGGGGTGTTACAATCCCACTACATCTATCTCATCAACAAAGCCATCCACATCCTCTACTCCACCACATGGTCCTCCTCCTCCCCTTGATTATTTTCCACATGATTCACTTGCAACATCTACGAATCCTCTTGTTTCCCCTCCTCATGTGTCTGAACCTACATCCACGTCTAATCCTCCTCTCCTTCTCCTCCTCCTCTTGTTTCCCCTCCACATGTGTCTGAACTTGTATCCACATTTGATCCTCCTCCCCCACCCCTCCTCTTATTGCTTATCTTGTGCATGCATCACCATATTCCACTGATCCCCCCCCTCCTCCTCTGCTTGTGTCACCATCTACCTATCATTGTCTTTCTCCTAATCCATATGTGTCGTCATCCACCAATCTCCTTCCTCCTCCTCTTCCTCCACATGTGTCACTAGCACATTTTCTGAAATTTGTTTTTGAGATATTTGTTCTTTATAGAGGCTTTTCCTATGGAAGCAGAGGCACTAATGCCCCTCACTCTAGTGGTGGACCTAGCTAGTAGTTGCACTCATTGAAATTTATATTGATTGTTTTATATTTGACTGAAGATCTATATATGGCATGTTTATTGTATATTTTGTTGAGATGTATGTCTGACATGTATATTCATATGTATATCGCTCATGTGTATATTATTCTTTCATATAATGTTGTGGTTGTTGTTGTTATTTGATTTATAAAATGAGTATGCTAATGACGAACATTGTTAATTATTTCTTTGTTTTTAAGTGAAATTTGATATTTATCACTCATTTAAATTTATAGTTTCTATATAATGTTTAAATTTACGTATATGAAAGCGTTTAATTTCGATTGAATTTCCAAAAAGTTATAACCATTAATTCCATATAATGTTTAACTATTGTTCAAGGTGAATTGTTTGTTGTCCAACAAGATACAATATGTTTATTAAACACCTTTAAAAACTAAAATACTTAAATATGATGAATGAAATGATTTTGATTTGAATATTATGTATTTTTCATATATTATAATAATAATATTATAACATAATTGTTCACCAACAATAATGTTGATGATGTAATAATAAAATTATTTTTTTAATTTTTATAATTCTAATATTACGAAACAAAGTTATAATATAATTGTTTATTAAAATCACAATGATTATACTTTATTAATATTTATTTTTTTCAAAGATTTTATTAGTTTATATTATCCAACTATTATAACACATGAAATTTATTCAATTAAAATTAAAATAATAAAAATAGAGACTAATAATACAATTAGATCTATACACTTTCGATGAAATGGTTTCACAAATTTTTACTCTAATACAAAGTTTATGAATCTTATATTAAAAAAAATATCACCCAACATTTTCTAATTAGTATTTTAAGAATTACTAAAATATTGACAAATGTTTCTATACTTTTAGATAAATATGGATCATTATAATTTTCCTTAATTCTTACTATGCTCTAGAAACATAACCTTTTATAATTTCTATGTCCTTCCTATATTGACATTTATTTCAAGGAGAATGCAAAACAAATGATTAATATAAGTTTATATGATTATAAAATTAAAGGATGGAGTGGAATAGGTGAAGACTGTGATAGTTGCACTATTTAAGGTGGGGAATGTCATTAAAGTTGGTAATGCAACCATGGGCTTAACAACCTCATAATGTTACCAACAAAAACTTTGAAATCATTCATTGAATCAAAAAGTCGCACCAACAATAGCACTCTTTTTTCTTTTTGAATTGTTTGTTGTCCAACAAGATACAATATGTTTATTAAACACCTTTAGAAACTAAAATACTTAAATATGATGAATGGAATGATTTTAATTTGAATATTATGTATTTTTCATATATCATAATAATAACATTATAACATAATTGTTCACCAACAATAATGTTGATGATGTAATAATAAAATTATTTTTTTAATTTTTATAATTCTAATATTACAAAACAAAGTTATAATATAATTGTTTATTAAAATCACAATGATTATACTTTATTAATATTTAATTTTTTCAAAGATTTTATTAGTTTATATTATCCAACTATTATAAGACATGAAATTTATTCAATTAAAATTAAAATAATAAAAATAGAAAATAATAATACAATTAAATCTATACACTTTCGATGAAATGGTTTCACAATTTTTTACTCTAATACAAAGTTTATGAATCTTATATTAAAAAATAATATCACCCAACATTTTATAATTAGTATTTTAAGAATTACTAAAATATTGACAAATGTTTCTATACTTTTAGATAAATATGAATCATTATAATTTTCCTTAATTCTTACTATGCTCTAGAAAAGAATCTTTTATAATTTCTATGTCCTTCCTATATTGACATTTATTTGAAGGAGAATGCAAAACAAATGATTAATATAAGTTTATATGATTATAAAATTAAAGGATGGAGTGGAATAGGTGAAGAATGTGTTAGTTGCACTATTTAAGGTGGGGAATGTCATTAAAGTTGGTAATGCAACCATGGGCTTAACAACCTCATAATGTTACCAACAAAAACTTTGAAATCATTCATTGAATCAAAAAGTCGCACCAACAATAGCACTCTTTTTTCTTTTCGGGGTCAAAATTACAACTTCTTTCAAAGGGATGGACTTACCAACCTATATCATTACAACAAAAAGATTAAAATCAACTCTATAATTGAAAATGGTATTACAAGATTTTTTCAACCTCAAAACTACAATTTCTTTGAGACAAATAGCCTTAAAATTCAATACCCTTACAACCAAAACATTAAAATCAATCCCCAAACATGAAAGAGATGATACCGATAACATACCCTCTCTTTTTATGATTAAAATTACAACATTTTTTAAACAATGACATCAAAATGTTGAGTTGTTAAACAAAATAATAATAATAATAAAAAAAAAAAAACTCAAAACTTAAAAAACAAATAAAATTAGATTTAAAAAAGGAATATTCTTTTAGAATAAAAAAACAATTATATTTTTAAAATGCATTTGAAATTTAAACATAAAAAAAAAAAATTCGTAAACATGTTTTAATTTTTCTTTTATTTGTAAAAAGAGAAAAAAAAAACATATTTATAAATTATTTTTGATTAAAAATATATAATTTTTTGTTTTTTTAGTAAATGATTTTTCCTAATAAAAAAGTTCAAAAAAATATTTATAAAATTTATTATTTTATTTATAAATATTTATTTAATATTTTAAAATAAATAATTTTTAATTAAAAATATATAAAAAAGAAAATTCAAATTAACGGTTTTCTCTAATAAAAAAAAGTTCAAAGAAATACTTAAAAGATTATTTTATAAATTTATCATCTAAATTATAAATATTTATTTAATATTTAATAATTTTTATTTTAAAAAATCAAATAAAATTATTTTATAAATTTGTTATTTAAATTACAAATATTTATTTAATATTTTAAAAAAACATAAAAATGAATTTGAAAAAAAAAATAAAAACAAAAACTGATAAAAACAAAATAGAAAAGAATACAATAAAGGTTAAAACCTTATTTTTTTTAAAAATAACATATAATATTTAAAAAGATAAAAAATAGTTAAATAATAAAAATGAATTTGAAAAAATAAATAAAAACAAAAATTGATAAAAACAAAATAGAAAAGAATACAATAAAAGTTAAAACCTTGTTTTTAAAAAAAATAATATATAATATTTAAAAAGATAAAAAATAGTTAAATAAATTCAATAATAGTTATTCAAAGTTAAAATCAAATAACAAAAGAAATAGAAGGGAAAATGTAATTTTGGTAGGGTTATTGGTAATATCACATTTTAAAAAGGTAAAAAAGATAAAAATAACTACCAAATGCAATTATTAAAAAAATGCAAGCTATGTGGTTATTTGTTAAGTTGATAACTATGTTACACATGAAGATGAGAGGGTTTTACATAATTATTTTTTAATATAAAAAAAAAAAATGTACATCCACTTTTATAACCTATGCACTTTTATAACCTATGTTACAAATGAAGGTGAGGGGGTTTTATATGGTTATATTTTTATGTAAAAAAAAATGTTCATGCACTTTTATAACCAAAATATGTGCACTGTTTCATAACCAAAATACACACATGCTTTTAAAATTATGATGTGTGCACACTTTTATAACTATAAGCTTATCTGTTAGAAAGTTAATCATACCTAAAAGCTCATTCCAAAACCGCACCACAAAACTTTTCCCCCGGAAATGTCGCATGGTCTTTTCATCCAATAAGTGATAAAACCACACTGAGTGTAAAGTGAGTGTAAAGCCTGATCGAGATTGCTGAACTAGTTGAGGATTTATTTGCAAACCCAAAACCCACAAAACATATGAAATAATTTGTGTGGAAGATCTGACGTGGGCCTCCTTCAATACTTAAATTCCCATGACTATGAAACCCCGTGACTCGCAAATCTACTGATTGAAATATCAAAAAAACTTATGCGTCATTGCTCATCAATTTCATTTAAAGATCCACAAATCTGTATATGTTCCCACAAGCCTGCTTACAATATAAACATGTCACCAACCTACATGTCGATCATAAGTGACATGATTGTTCTGGTATGCGTATCACTCAATCTATCATCTCACACGTATGGATGATTTTAGGGGCTAAATTTCGCTCATGGGCTAATTTTCCATGATTTTTCCAAAAATGACATTCGCTATTTTAAAAATGATTCGCCCAAATTTTATAGGATAAAATTATTTTAATTATTTTACCTTAAAAATCGCTAAAATTTTATAAAAACTATATAGAATACTTAGAAATTTGAATATTTTTACAAAAATATCGCCAAACATTTATAGTTGACATATGAAGGATTAGTAAGATTTGCCAAGGTTTCTACATTTAAAAATAAATTTCCATCCTTAAAATCATCCTTGCTCACACGCACGAAATCCCTGCGGAATGAGAGAAGGACATTAGAATATAAGGAATCCTTCATAGACATAGGAAAAATATAGGTAAATTTATTTATTGTGGTAATAACTATGTGTGTCTTTTCAGGTTTCAAGTGATGAATGCAATAAACAAATATAAGGGAAGAATCTAATCACAATGTGTGAAACTTGATAAATGACATCAATACCTAAAGAGAGACGAGACATATGTTACAAGCATTAAAGATAGATCCACCAAGGGCATGTGGGATATTACAGGTTGAAGGTAAGATGAAGATCACGCAATCGAAGATTATATAGCTCTTGGATAATTAAGGGCTGAGGTTTCCTTTCTACTAGGAATCACTGAATGAGACAACGGTATCACTGCTTTTGTCTCGTCATCTCAATTCAAGTAAAATCATTTGGAACAATTAAAAATGGAAGCATATGACATGGGAACTTAATTGTTTACCAAAGAAAGGTATTAGAGTGCGATATTTCATGGCCACATCATTAGGAGAGTTTTATTCATTCTCCTGGTTATTTCCACTAGGAGGAACAACTTGGATCCGACAATGCCAGACCAAGGAGGAACTTTGCTTGTTTTTTCGAGTAACAAATCACCTGTTCTCAGATTATGCGGGATATAGTTGGAGAGATGGAAGTAATACACAGTCCAACCTAAGCTCCATCCATATCAAAACTAATAGCCAAGTCTTGATCATGCAAGAGTAGTGAGGCTGGAAAATATAGGCAGACAACTATTCCTGTTGAAAAAACGAGAAGGCTGGAGGGAAATCCTACATTTCCTTCTAGGACAACTGGGGCCCCTAAAAAAACACGACACATCTTTCATTAGAACATGTTTTCATGTAGTTGGTCATCATCTTGAAAATTTTTTCAGGGGAAGAGCCCTTAACTACCAAAGATTTCAATTTTCTCACTTTCCTAGGGAGATAACAGTAGGAATGAATATTATGTAATGATTTTTCTATGTTTTTGAAAATAAGAAATGTAATGGGAATGAGAAGAGTAGGGATGATGTAGCAATAGTAACTAAAAAATTCCTTAGTTAGGAAGGTCAATGTTCCACCTTAAGGTATAAAAGAATTCCAATGTAACCTAAAAGGGAGGGGTCTGGTTCTATTGGGTATTTTATAACTCTTTATCAGACTCAAAGGTAGATATGGAATTTCTCCCTACTTGTTGTTGTATTCTTTCAAATGAACTATTTCTTTGAGGGAGAATATTAGCAAGCAATTTCATGATTCATTTACGCAATGGTGAATTGTTGGTGATTGTTTTCTTCAAGTGTTTTCTATTTGTCATTCTTTCTAATTATCATTTATAGAGAATACTTATAAATGGATTGTGAATTCAATTACAGGAACATTCTTATGGTCATTTATATGCAATCACGTATGCAATATGATTTGATTATGTGAAATAAGAACTATTTCAGTTTTACATATTAAATTATACACATGTAATTGACTATGATACTGTTAGAATAGGATTGCAGTGGCTCATTACTATAAGATTGCATTACCATATTAGAATAGTTTTGCATTTGGGATTTATCCTAGCTCAGATGAAAAAGTATCTATTTTGAGAGAAATTCATTTAGTTAGCGGCATCTGGGGCCACATACCGATGGAGATTTCTATACAAATGAGAGTGGGTCTAATTGGGAACTGCCATAAGGAAACTCTCCCTTATGTCAACATTGATATTTTTTCCTATGTCATCATGTCCCCATGGTGAGAATTGTTCCATAATTTTGAGCAGTCAATGGATTCTAACATGGGCTAGAGAAATTGAGAGGCTTGACACAGTAATCATTTCCTCTTGGGACTAACATGAGTGAAGGTCCTTAAAAATGTCAATTTCAATTACAAGAAGTTAATATCTTGTGCCAATAATATATGGAGCCCAATATTCCAGTTGCACTCACCATTAGAATCAATGAATCCAAGTCGCTTAAGGAGGGTCGAGCGATTTTCTTTTAAATTATGTAGGCGAAATTGCAATGTGGGATTCTCAACAATTTTCCCATGGGTTTTTAAACTAATATAATTTTAATTAAGGAGAAACCAACACTGTTGGTTCAACTATCAATCCCCATAAACCATAAATTGTTTATGTTGATGATAAATGCCCACAAACAAGGATGAGACAAATACATGGATTTTAATGTTGTGGTGAGTTGGTATACCATTCAATTGTTCTTGTATCCATGAAATATTTTTTTTTTCTTTTCTTCAGAGTTCACATAGTTCCCAATCTATTAAACATGAACCAAGTCAAGAATTATGTGCAGAATTATAGAGAAGAGAAAACTTAAACAAGAAAACGAGAATCATTTTATTATACTCAGAGAATTCATTACAAAGGGGATGAGCTATGCACAATTAAGAATATCATGCATTTGTACTCACTAGAAGACCCAATTTGAAGATAACCATGGCTTCATGACACATTATGTCAGTGTGGATATGCTTCTCAACTCCTTTGTCCATCGGATTTGAGCAAGCTACCTTTTGATCTCTTGTTTTTTCTCCTTAAATCTTTTTCCCCGGTTCTCTTCCCACCTCTCATTGATATCCTCACTTCATCCTTCATTTTTTTAATGGATACCTTTGAAATACCAACCATGACAATGGTTCACTTCCACTTCCAAATTTTCAAAAAAAAAGACAAAATAGAATAAAATAACAATTACATGTTTATAACAATTTTACAAAAGAATTTGGAAAAAGATCTAATTCAGATCAATGGTACTTATTAATTTGTTAAAACATATGATTCAAACCAGTATCCATATACTAACATATTTTATTTAAAAATTGCATGATATAAGTAAATCACACAGCATCCACTCTTAATAACATAAACAATAACTATTTATAATATATATAATACATATGTTATATGTATTATATATATAATACATATGTTATAATATAAGATATGTATTGTCCCTATACTAAAGTGCCATCATTCTAACAATGTTCATAGATAATAAGACATATAATAAGCAAGGAAATGTAATAGGTTATAATGTAGTTTAGTTTCATAAGTCAAAATGGGGAATTACACATATAAAGTTTGATTTATGATCAATTAAGGAGGGACCCAATCCTTAGTAAATAAATAAGGAATTCATGTGGCTTGAGGAATTGCGTGTGTGGCCACTTGGACTATGTTCTTGTGGGACCCAAAATTTAGTAAACAAATAAGGAATTCATGTAACATGAGGAATTGTGTGTGTAGCCACTTGGAATATGTTCTTGTGGGAACATGATCAACACAAGTGAATTGGAAGAAGGGACCTAGTTATGTTTATTTAGTTGAAACAAATGATAATTATTTATTCTTAAGTGTGTGTGTGTGTGTGGGTGTGTGTGTGTGTGTGTGAGAGAGAGAGAGAGA
>CBVK0101622892.1:0-11804 GCA_900067695.1 Picea abies | reverse complement strand
TTCCGATCTATAGCGACGAAATTATTATGACGAAAAAAAAAAACTCGGCATTCGTGGAAATTGCGACGGATAAGTGTGGAAATATCAACGAACAACCGTCGTAAATTCGGTCATATGTTCTAGTGTGGGTTAGGGGGTTTGTTTTTAGCATACTTAAAATTCATCACTAATAAAGTTCTAATGGTAATGCTTTGAATTTCCTTTCATGATTTTTGAATGGTAAATGGTCACCTAGGATCACTTAATATACTAATTTATTCATAACTTCCACAAACTGAAGTTTAAGAGTGATTCGATGATGAATTTAAACATTGAATGATAATGCTGGTATCTATAGGAAGAATTGGAGGTTTAATTTTGCAAATAAATTCTCGTTGCTTTGTGATCTTAACACATTAGAATTGAAACGTTTCTATTAACACCAAAACGACTCACTAAAATCCAAGATTCATTATTGCTTTTGTGAGGGTTTGAAGGATGATAATGGACCTGTACTGCAACATATTTAAAAGCAAATAGTAGATCTGGTTCCTTAGTCACTGTGGCATAACTAAAATAAACAAGCTGAATACATAAGAAGCTCCATTTATTTCTAGAGCATTTCCTTTCTTAGTCATCTCTAATAATGATAACAAATGGAAAAATTAGCTAACTAGCCACATAAATCTACTAATAAGACAAGATGTAAGGATTTCATAACGAGGTTGCTGGTGCAGAAATGAATTCTCTTGTTCAAAGTTTGTTCATAATGGCAAATCCTGTATCTGAATAAGATAATATGTGGGAAACTCTTCATATTATTGTACCTATGATGATTTTAATTGATTTTCATGCTAAGTGCCATAACCACATCTACAAATCTGAATACTGTACAAAACATCTTTATTTTTTTATTCACTCTGGAATAGTCTCACAATTTAATTTGATGTGCTAATAACAATTCTTGAGGATACTATATTTCTGCCCTAAGAAGCAAAATATGAGGCAAAACAATGGACTTGGTTAATCTTTAAAATTGAACAACAACATGCTTAATGGTCTCTGGTTGCAAACGATTATTAGTTTGAAGCCCATGCAATGATAATTGGTACACATTTTGATACATACTAGGACATAACTCTATATACTCATGCTTGAAAATCTTAATGTTTGTTACTGAGTTCACCATGGATTCATTCTAATGTTGGTTGTTATGTCCATCTAATTCTTAAATACACTTGGGCATCATTTAATGGAAACTTGTGAATAAGTTATGGTGATCATTTGCATTTGTTGTATAAATTTTAAATCTTCAATTAGTCATTTCCTTTCAAATGTATGTTTTAAGGGATTTAAGTTGCAATTTCAAACTCATGAACAACTACTTGTGAATAGATAATCTGTAATCTTCTAGTTTTAGCACCACCTTTTGACTTGGGGAAACAACACAACAACATCACTTTGAGATACCTCATTCCACTGGAAATGACTTAAGAAATGATGTGTCATTCACATTCTTTTCGAGATTAATTCAACAATTTGTTGCACTTGTTTGAAGAGTAAAGTGATTTGATTCAGTTGAGCACAAGAGCAATCAATTTAAGCTAATTTGCACTTCCACTTAGTCTATGACGATTGATTAAGATTGATCATAGGGATTCCTCCCTAGGGTAGCTTGGTTCCCTTAGTTTGAAGTGTGGGGAAAGGCTACTAAAGTGATAATGTGTATCTTTTCTATTGTACATCTAGGCTCTCATGTTGAGGTTATGAATATGGTGGTATGATATTTATATAGGTGTGAACTATGTGATGGATTTAATGTTGTGGGAGGGTAAATTGTATCAACAAAAAATAAGAGCCAACTAGAATAGAGATAATTTTAGTTTTTAGATGCAAAGTCAAGTATTGTGTGGTGAACCAATGTTCATTTAACGACCAAACATTGAAAGTGAGGAAAATGATGGGTTATTAAAAATCTAACCCTTCTTTTGAAATTTTATGATATTTGTTGTCCTTCATAAATTACAAGTGAATTAAAAAATTTACATTTTTTTTGAAAAATGTTTTTCAAATTACTCTTTTAGAACAACTTTGAAACCCTTTGAAATGATATAAAGGAGTCAATTTTGATCATTGCATTGCATGATAGAATTCCATGACCTTGTGTGTGGCTAGAAGAAATAGGCCCGATGGTCCATCCACTGAAAATATAAGGGCCCACTCCAAAGCGGACTCCACATTGGCATGGAATCCACTCTCCAAGTGCCACGTATTGAATCGTTCCCTAGGCCGGAAGAACAAATTCCTAGTTAGAGGAGCATAAATAGTTGCCAGTTAGGGGAAACCTATTTCCTCCACTTGTCTTTAGAGTTTGAGAATTAACGTTGGAGAACGAAATCCCAGCATGGAGAAAATCGTTTTGCATCTGGGCATTTTGGTAGAGGAATGAAATGATAGCTGGGGAAAAATCAACTTACCTCTCAATGTTTTGATGAGTGTAGGGGATCACAACGAATTCTAGGCACGAGGAAACAAATTTATTGTTTGAGAGACAATGAACTTAGGGAAAATCACATGGCTCCCATTTAAGATATGTTGGAATGAACTATATGTTGGGATCGTTGAGACAATTTACGGGTCACACTCGTATCAAAGCAGTGAATCCTTGGCTGGTGGACACTGTAACATAACAACCATGGGATAAGCTTTGAAAAGAGGAAGGCTTGAAGAGTTGAATGCCATTGATTGATATAATTGTAAAAATAATTGTTAGTCAATGGAAATGTTACAACAGTGAGAAAATAAGAATGACGATTTGTAGCAGAAGCTTAAAATGTCACAAGGATTTCTTGCTTCCATTATGGAACAATTGAAAGGTCAGCAAGAATCCCTTGCCAACCCCATGCCATGCACATAAAATTTTGGAGCTTAGTGCATTCAATTGGGATAAATGATGATTTAGATGGATGAGTAATTAAAAAGTAGGTGCTCTCAAATTTGTGAGACATTGTCGCTAGAATTGGTAGCGAAGGAGGAAATCCTATCCAAGATTCAAGTTAAAAAGTTCAATTGATGAAGAAATAAGCCAAGTCTTCCACTGATACTCAAGAGGCTTGAACCATGACAAAGGTAAAAATGTTGAGTCCTTCTTGAGAAGCACTTTCTCATTCGGTAGTTTTGAGATACATACCAAAGGCACGATCTCCAAACTAATGACGTAGATGGGTTACAATGGTGAAGGGATTGGTAATACAATCCAAGGGATTAAAAACCCCATTGTAATATAACCTACGACAAGAAAGAAGGCTTATGATTTGGTGGTTAAAAAGAGGATATGGGTGAAATCTCTAACATTGTAGAAAACAATGTGCATTTTGAAACAAAATAATGTAACATACAAATATGGCTCTTGGAGGTGGTAAGACCACAAAAAATTACCTTTGTAAAGGCTCAAAATGAAGGGAAGCCAATAAGCAAAGTTCAATAAAGAACTAAACAACATTGAATAAAGAACTAAACAACATTGAATATGCTCAATAGGAGGGGGTATCAATGCACCATTGCATTAGTTTTGTACAATCTCAATAGAGGGCAACAGAGAGAAGCATCAAGCAATTCAACTTGCAGTGGTGCTTGTAAGACCAAGAAGGGATATGAAGAGTGCAAGAGAAAACTAGAGAGGTATGATCAATGAAAATCATCCTTATTTGTTTTTGTTGTAAGAAGAAGGGCTACAAAGGTAATACATGTTGGTATTTCAATCCATGTTGGCCATCATGTATTCATGTTGGGAGAGACAATTCTTCATTAGTGGGCCAAAGTGTTTCAAAATAAGAAGTATCCTCATATTATTTCCTCAATCTAAAATAAATTTTAGAGGAGTCTAAACAAGGAAAGGTCAACATAGCTTGTGTGGAAATAAGAATTTCCCACAGGAAAGGGAAAGAACCACTATAACCATTAGACATTTAATGGACATTGACATGCCATATGTTGGAATCTACATTCGAAACTTCATCCCAAGAATTAGACATCAACACCTAAGAGAATTTGGATAACTAAGCTCAAGGGAGAAGAAGGCATACTTGAATATGTGGCTAAAGGAGCGACAATAAATGGAGACAATTAATGTAAAGAGGAGGTTCATGGAGGAGAGACATATTTAAAGGTAGGATCTACACCATTACTAATATATTGTTGCAAAGAAAATATACCTATAATATTACTACATTTTGTTGAAGGCGACACTAGAATGAATGGATCTTTTATAAAATTGCAATGGGTGATGGGTTCGGTAAGGGAACTAGTATAGTTGCATTTATTTTTTTAATGTTGTAATATTCTTTTGGTATTGTTTTTTCACTGGTTGGGGATGCATAACTCTTGTATGCATTGTTCCTATCATTTTGTGGAGGCCAAAAGAAATGAAGAGGGGAAAGTTGTGAATGCTAAAAGGCCAACAACTAGAGGATGCAACTTTAGGGAGATCAAATATAGCTCAAAACATGAGTAATCTTGCCATGTCAAGTTGATGGAATATGAAAACTTCTCTAATTCCACTTGCACATCAAAATGTTTTCCCTTGAAAATTACTCAATGCAAAAAAGAGAGTGATCCACGAGGATATTCACATTAGAAAAATTCAAGTTGGTTCAAATTTCTGCTGAGAGTTGTTCACACAATGAAGAGCTCGCATACTCAATTTGAACATGGTCAAATAAAATTCATATGCGAAAGATAAGGCTAGTTGAAGTTTTGGGAAAAAAGGTCAAAAACAAAAATGATTAATACATATTTTGAGCTTAGGTGCTCTTGTATTTTTCATTTTTATTATAATAGGAAACTAAGGTGAATGTGAGAGCTAGGTAGCGTTGTAGTTTCCTAGTCTAAGGAGAATGTTGAGAACTTCATGGACATATTTGAGATATTTTCTCAACCTATCCCTTGAATTGTATGTAGATCCTAATTTATTGAATCTAGAGAGTTATTCTCTCCTTAAAATGTTGAGGTAGTTCTCAACAATGTAAAATTATTAAATTCCATTTTTCTTTTTGAAAAAAGGAGGGATTCCTAAGTTCTTTGAAGGAGAATAAGGAAGTAGGCTTGTTTGTGAGTTTTTAGCCCTTTTTATAAAAAGGAGATAAGTCCCTTATTGGGATAACTTTGTAAGCCCTTTATTGGGAGAATGAGACACTTATTGTGAGAAATTTTTTTCCCTTGTAAAGGAGAGAACCAACCCCTTATTGGGAGAATTATTTTATCCCTTTTTATAAAAGGAGAAGCCCTTTGTAAAGGAGAATTAATGGAGCAGTTCTGTGATTGAGCGAACTAGCCAGAATTTGGTGAACTATGTTATCAATCTAGTTTGCATATTATCTCATTCTCTTTCTGTTTAATTTCTGTATTGAATTATGAATTTATTATGTTAGTTTTCAAGTCAACGATGAAAAATTGTGAAATATGTAAAGTTGGTATTAGAGCTAGGTTGTTCGAAGGGTTTTTTAACACATTTTCTGCTTTGTGTTAGATTCTTCCATTTGTTCCACTTACAATTTAGAAGTGTAAGTTTCTTGGCTGCAAAGAACAACAATGGACAAAGCTCTTAAGATAGAAAGGATTCAGGAGCTTGAAGGCATAAACCGATAGATTCAAGAGGAAAACTATGAATTGAGAAGAATATTGCAATTATCTAAGGATGAGAAGAAAGATATGCAAGAAAAAATGTTATTCCATGAATTATTTCTCATGGGAATCATTCAAGGGTTGCAACTTGAGTTACAATATTTTGGCAAAGTTCCATAACAATGAAGGAGCGAAGGAGAAATAAGAGTCTATCTACCATGCAAAGGAGAACATCCTATACCACATATGCACAAACCATGACTAAGGTATGCATCATAAGTGATTCATCGTTTTCTCTCTCTTCCCATCAATATGTAGATGCTTCTTTTGGTGAGTTTGAGAAACATACTTGGGGTATTGGTTATGATTTGCTAACTAAGATGGGATTTAATGGAAAGGGCCTTGGCATCAATGACCAATGAATGACTAACCCCATAGAGGTAGAGGAAAGACCTCATTATGCAGGTTTGGGATATGTTAGTGGGAAATGAGAAGTTGGAGAATGCTCCAAGATAGTTGAAGCAAAAGAATATCCCTAGCCACTAGCTCTACAAAAACAACTCATGCAAGGAGATGGAACACCACTCCATGATGGTGAGAGTAAGTGCAAGTTAGAATCAAGAAAATTACAACCTCTCAATTGTGGGAAAATCATCAAGAAATAATACAAAGCATCTCCAAAGAGAGATGGACATCCCAAAAGAAGAGGTAAAATATTTTCTCCTTGTCAAACTTGCAAAAATGACAACCCTAAAAGGTATGACAAGCATGAGTACTCCATTGTTTTCTTCAATTATGAGAAGAATGTAAATATAACTTAAAATTTGTGGTATGCATATCCATGTACTTTTTTTGGATTAAGTAACCATTGTGTGGCCATGTATTGGAAGATAAAGTCCATACAAAGAAAGATCACATCCTTAAGGAAAGAGGCAAGATGCAAAAACCACTCTCCAAACCAAAACACAGAGAATAGAAAGAAGGGATTAATGTCCAAGAAAATGAGTAAGAATGATTGAGCTCATTGTAATATGAGTGGTCATTGGGTTGACACGTGTTGGAAACTTCATCCACAACTTCATTGAAATCATTGCAAGAAAGTTGTGAAAGCACCCACCAAGGAAGAGGTAGCAGATGAAAGAGTCGGTCAAGAACCAACAGTCCAAGAGGTAGCCCATGAAAAATCCCACCTATCCAAGGAAGATCCCATCAAGAGGGAGAAACCAAAAGAGGAGCATCCATTAGAATGGATTTGTAAGAAATGGATAACATATTTGCATAGATAAGTTTTGTTTAACATGCTTATGTAGCACCCATTTTTTGTTTCCATTGTTGAAAAGCATGAAGGAAACTAACCTCATTTGTATGAGCAAGTGTGGAGGTAGATCACTCATTGAGAACTAAATATGGAACATCCATCTAGGATGAGAAGCACATCATGTGCAATCCAATACAAGAGGTTGTAATCAATCTAACGGTGGAGGAAACCACAAATTGGGCACTTGATTGGGAAGTCATATCTCTTACTACATCTACTTATACAACAATATCTAGGGCCGGAGAATCCAAAATAATCTTGAAGTGAAAATTATATTGATGTAAATGTTAATGAAAAATAATCCCATGTTGTTATGGTTCATAATGATCACTTCAATTTTCCTCCAAAAATGTATTAGATCTCCTGAACTATATATTCTCCTTGGTGAAAACCTCCATGCAAGGTGTGTAATAAGTGAAGTTTCTTTGTAAAGAGTAGGAAATAACGTCTGGGATACTTGCTACATTGGGTTGCATTGATGTATCTCAGGCCAACCAAGATCAAATACTTGAACTCTCTTGAAGGATAAGGCACAAAGGTCCATATTTGAGTGGGATTAGCCACTATGGACATTGTTTTCTGGATCACTAGAGATTGGCCATAGTGGAACCAACGTTTGGGAATCAACCATTGTATAATGAAGATCAAACAATAGTTATCGCATTGAATGGTGAGATTTACAACCATGAGTAATTGAGAAAAAAAACTCGAATCTCACAAGTTTAGGACCCGTTATCACACAATGTGTCGATTGGGCAAAGCCAACCACAAGCAAAAAATGTGAGACACAATTGGGAGTAAGAACCACTATCACCTAAGAAATTACTCCCCTCGTTTTATTGATGGATGATTCCACCACAAGGGAGGCTTCCCGGGTGACCTTGGGGGGATGAAGATAGCAAGACAAGGGTTTGGAAAGGTTCCATTCTTTGGTAACTTATTAAGAGTTCTTAGGGTTTATAGAATGATTACTTTGGTAAAGGAGAGATATAAGATGATCAATAACCTACATAACCAATGTTATAACCAATATCCCAAGACCAAAAATCATGAAAATAAATCCCCAAACACTAAGAGAAACAACAAGAAACCTTGATGTCCCAAAATTTGCAGGAGACTATAAATTATATCAGCAAGAATACTATGTTAACAACTATAATAAATCACCGTCAAAATCAACATTAAATAATGGAAATTGAAATCTTATAAACAATAGATAATATTCCAATGATTAAAATACAAATTTGACGGTTAAATACGCTGCAAAGTAAGTGTTGTCAGCAAGTTTATAACAGCCCTAGATGGCTGTAGAAAACATTTGCTACAGCAACAAGTTTCCACCATATAAATAAGAAAGTAAATATTCCAATTAGTAGCCCTTAACAAGTAGATTAATTTGCAATGCTCAAGTGTAATTTTCTGCTATGAAAAAGTAAGTAAACGAGAGTAAGAGAGAGACTTTGCTGCATCCCTAATGGCTGTAGCTAATTTGTTATTACAGAAACAAGAAATACTCCAAGAAATAAAGACATTTTAGCATGGAACGATAGCTTTGAGTATGAGCAATTTATCTAAACATCGAAAGATTACAAGAGAGCAATTTTCACGTTTCTCAATGCAAACTTTTACTTTCTCCAATGCAACTAGTGCCTTGTCTATTGGGTAATGGAGTCATAAAATCAAAGAGAAGTTAAATGGATAATAATGGAGGACTTGAACCTTGGACTTAAACCCTTATAAGCCAATCCATGCCTCTAAAATTAGTCACCTAGCTTGCAAGTTGATGGGAAACTAGGTTTTAGGAGCTAGGGGGATGGACCATCCTAAGCCCTAGTATTAAAACCCTAGCCAAGAAATGATTCAAGGGAATAGACACTCCTAACCCTCAAATCAATCCTTGAATGACCTCCTGTTACAAAGAAAAATGAATTAAAGGAGGGGATAGACAATCCTAACCCTCCCAGGGTTTCTTCAAGCAAGAAATAATCCAAACAAGTTGCAACAAATTAACCTTAAACATTAAAAAACCTGCAAGAAGGATCATCCAAGAAGTAGCTTATGTCACAAACCATCCTCCACAAGTGAAAGAATCCATCTCCAAGAAAATTGCATAAGTAAATTTCCCCAAAAAGGTAAATTGCATGCATAAGAGAGACAACCAAAATTTTGAGAGAGAGATAGAAATGTCTTAATGATCAATTGTTGAAAAATGAAGTGAGGCTTGCCTCTATTTATAGAGGAAAATCCAAGTTCACTTTACCCAATTTACAATTAAATCCATTAATTTAGGTTCAAATTTATGTTTTTACATTGAATTTTACCGAATCTATTTGATTTTTTGTCCACATATGCTAAATAATGACCAAAAATAACGAAATTAATAGATTTGAGGCCCCAATGTTTTCTTCAAGGGTGTCCATTGGGTGAGATAGCCTCCAAAGACTAGGGAGTTATCCCCCAAAGTGCCACATTAGCCCACTAATCCATAAAAGTGTGGGGTTAATGTCCCACAACTCCACCCAGTGCAAGACCCAATTCAAATCAAGCCCTTTAGACTTGACATCATGCTCCAAGAATGAAACATTCTAGCATGGGAGGGTGACGTCATGCTATTCTCATCATCCAAGGCCTCTTTCATGGTCCAAAGACATCATCAAGTGTGCAACGCTCATCATAAATGCCCTCCAACATGTGGGGCACAACATCCATCCTATGGGATTTCATGCCCCTATGAAGATCCAAAGTGCCTTAGTACCTCCATGAATGATGTTACCAAGAAAGATCCTGGAAATACAAACAATGTACGCCCTCCAAGGGTCCACAAGTCATATTAATCATGCCAAGTGAATCAATCTTAATACAAAATCCACTTAAACAAGTACATCAGATCCCCCCTTTCAAATTAAACACATTCTCAAAGACTTTATGCAATTTATCAAATTTAAATATGGGAGGGTTATCAAAAGGCCCTATTGGGTAAGCCAATTCCCCAAGTAGATGAGTGTTTCTTGGGTGAACCCTATCTAGGCCATGCGATGAATGTGAGGTGGATGAGGGATAAACTTTTGGGCATGGTGTCATTGACATGCAAGGGTCTCATATGGTCTCATTTCCATGGGTGCCTTTGTGGAGGGTGCATTGCATCCTTGAGTTACCATTCGTTTGGGGAAAAAACTTTTTCCAAGCCCTATAATTACCTTTTTATTTATTTTCTTAGATAGTTTACAAGTACCCTTTACAAGGTTTCCTGATTTTGTGCATTAAATGCATTTCCTTTCAAGTGAGATACTTATAAGTCTTTTCAAATAGGCAAGGCATTCATTCACACTCAAGACTTAGGGTAAGTGCTTAGAAAGGTAGAGCTCAAGTTTTGGGACTATGACTTTTGTGTCCTTTGTATCCCTTCTAATGCATTTTCATCGTGGCAACTTTTTCTTTGTATTTATTTATTTATGTTAGCGACAAAAACCTTTGGGCCTTTAGCCCCTTCTTCCCATAAGAGAATGAGGTATAAGCCTTTTTGGGGTACATGTAACCCTAAAACCCAAAATATGAGGATACAGAGAGGAATGAAGATGAAAAGTGATAAAATATGGTTGGGAATGGCACAATGGTCCATCAGGAAAGACCCCGAGTAGCACCCCTTTCCCCAGGGGTGGTGAACTTACTAGAAACCCCAGGATAACCACCAAGGTGAAAAATGGTACAAAGCATAAATTTCAAGAAAACATTTCATAATTAGAAATAAACCCTTGAAACTTATCTAAATGCCCCAAGTATTAAAACAATACTTACCATTGAAACTTGACTAGTTACCTCATGAAGCAAGACCTATCACCCTCTATTGATCAAGTCAATGTGGTGGATGCTTCTATGTTGCTGATGATGATGGTGAAGCATTGTGAATAAGAGGGGTTATGTGGGATGTACTGTCCATCCAACTCTCAAAACTCCATGTTTGGAACCTACGGGCCTCGAGACATCATCTCGTTAGTTATAGCTAGGATGGGGGGGTAACAAGACCAGGAGTGACTATGAATTTATTGGCCATATTTATGAATCATATGGGGAGGAATTCATCAACATGTTGGATGGAATGGGATTTTGTTCTTATGGAAACCCACAACAATTTTTTTATTTTTGCTCGAGACGTAATTGTCATCACACCCCTTTACACAGGTTGGGGCCTTGATGGATCCATATGGTTTGCATCTGTAATGGAATCTCTGAAATATGAGTGTGAGCACTTTGAATGATTTCCTCTTGGACTCATACACTCCAATAAATCAGGAGGATACAAAATATGGTATAACCCACCTTAGTACTAAGAGGATATTCCATCAACTTCATATGATCCCTTGGTATTGCGAGAAGCATTTGAGCATGCAGTTCTAAAAATACTTATGGTTGATGTTACTTTCAATGTACTATTGTCGGGTTGTCTAGGTTATTCATTAGTTGTTGTTGTGGCTTCCCACTACTTGGGGGGCACTGCGGTTTCTAGACAGTGGGGAGTAGAAACTCTAATCCACTCTGTAAAAACCCATGAAAATAGACCACAATTCGGTGGGTCGTGCTTCACCTACAACACTCGAATCAACATCACCCTTGGTCCCTATGCAACCCTCTTGGTATAGATGGGTGGTATTCCTACATATTCAAGTCCATGCAACTCAATAAAAGAACCTTCTTCGACATTTGGTTGACCCTGCTCATCTCGTAATTGGTCTTCATGCTCGGGGGTTCGACTCTCTCTTGTTGGACACACCTACGACACTTAGAGGGGGGTTGGGGGGGGTGAATGAGTGTGGGGCTCTTTTTCCCAAAACTTCCCTCTTACACAAAAACTCATCAATTAGCATTCAACAGTTATTCATTACTCATT
>CBVK0101622861.1:0-15885 GCA_900067695.1 Picea abies | reverse complement strand
TAACCTCCCTAATCCCTCAATTAGGTAGAATAATATATTTTCCATGTAATAAAGACTAACATTAGTTAATAAGGCCTATTTAATACATATGAACAAGTCAATATAAGAAGACCTAATAGAAGCTTTCGCTTCTAGAAATATCTTCCTCTAGAATGTTCTTTAAAATATATAATTAGTATAAATAAGAGTAGGAGGCACGGGAAATATTTTTATTGAGAATTATTGTAATAGAGCATTGCTCTAATGGAGCTTTCCTCCTCGAAGAGATAAGTGAACATTTATTTTTATCAATAAATATATCATTTTGGTTGTGGATCTCTACATTTTGTTGCTCAATTGGTATTTTCTACAACATTTTATGTTTTCTAATTAATATAATAGATCTAGTACCTAACATCTTGTTTACCATATTGTTAGATCCTAGCCATTTGATGCTCCATGAAATTTTAGTTTGATATAAGGTGAGTATGGTGTTTCCCACTTGGGTAAGATCATATTGTTAATTTATGAACTCAACACCCGACAATTAGTTCCTAGCTTAATCCTTGTTGTAATACACTTATTAAGCATATTTAATTGAATAAAAGCATGGTTGAGTTTTAACTAAACATTACATCAAAAAAATAATAAGAAACCAAACACATCACGCACGATATTTCTTGGTAAATTACCCATGGAAAAACCCCGAAGGGAAAACCAACACCTAATTGATTTTATTAGGTAAAATCTTAGGCTCTTGTCCTAGGATAATGGCCCACCAGAGGAAAAATACAATGCAAAAAATATCCTATCCTATCACACCTAGCTTCCATCTCTCTTGCTTCTTGGTTCTCCTCTCCTTTGAGCCTTCCCACTCACACATGGATGAAATTTCCTTCTCACCCAATCAATGAGATATCACTCACTCAATATGTGTGTCTACTCCTCTCACTTAGGCTTGCTTTTATAACCTTTATTTTTCCCTAAATCCAAAACCCTAGATATCCAAAGTGATCAAAGGATGAGATTAAATCTCACATTCAATTTAGATTTAATGGCTAGGATTTAATTTAATTACTGATGCCAAATACTTAGGCATTTAATTAAATTAAACTCACATTAGTTAGAAAAGGTCATCCACTTTAATAATTAAGTTATAAAGTGAAAATCTTAATTCTTGAGAGGTATTAGTGATGACTTCCACATGCTAAACACCAAGCCAATGTAGAAGAACATGTTTGATGCTACATACATAAACACTCCCTCTTAGAGAGGAAGGTACTTCCACTACGCAGAGGTGGCTCTGTCTTCGCTACCATATCCACTATCATGGATACTCTCCAATAAACCTAATTGGCTGCTCCCTTTGAAGAAAAATCTATCCTTTCCATTTTGTTCAGACCCTTCTTTGAACACTTGTTGTCTTTGAACATTTTTCTAGAAGGCTCTTTCTCTTGAGCATGTTGTATGGCCATCTTGTACCATGAATCCTTCTTGATAGAATTTTAAGGCTACTCCTTCCCAAATGAACCTAAAGGCTGGCTCCCTCTAAGATTCTCAACCTTTGGAGCTACCTTCTCCTTGTTATTTGTCACTCTGCTACTTGCCATTGATCGCATAGGCTACACCTTTATCCTATACAAGTTTCTCTCTCTAAATATGAGAAAAATTCTTGTTTTTGAGCTTTGTCCTATGGGATTGATTAGTGCCTTTCCATCCTAAAATAGTACATCAAATCCCTTCTTCTGAATAGATGAGACTAAGAGCACACTCCTCCTAAGTTCTAGAATCCATATCACATCCATCACTCTCAACATGTTGTTACGAGGAAAATATCTCTATGGCATGGGGTAAACCACAACATACGTAAGGACACGCAAAAATAAACTCTATTCTCAAGTATGCTATATAAATGAAATGCTATCAGGACAAGAACACGAGCCTACCTCGTCCAAACGTTCGATGAAGACCACCGTTGATCACACAACTCAAAGATTTATCCCTGCAACTTGTCCTCAACAACCAAGATACACAAGAATATGGTGATAATATATACTGTTAGCATATATATTAGCATGATCCATTAACATACATGACAAATACGCCCATGGAATAATAATTCAAATATTTGTAAGATATCTAATATTGGACGAGAAAAGAGTATTTCTATTAAAATAATCAACATAAGTATATAGTATTTCTATTAAAATAATCAACATAAGTATATAGGTGACAAACTTCTGTGTCGGCACATCTCGGAACCGAGAAACTAAGTCCTTCCAGTTGGGCCTCCACCACTTCAATCCTCCACCAAAGTAAATCTCATATAAAGGAGACAATGGGGTTCTCCATCAAAGAAGGAAGAGCTTGGGTGTTGAACAATGAGTTCAAACTTTAAAGGATAAAGTGATGCAAACTCAATGTGAAGTGAAATTTTTCTAGAGTATATTTTCTCTCAAAAGTTGAATTCTCCCCCCTCCATGGATTATATATGGCTCAATTTATAGCCTTCAAATGGAAGTGAAGGTCCGAGTCAGAACATTTCCAGTATATGGAAGGTCAAGGATCATGGATCTCGTGACGTGACATGGATACCTAAGACAATTTTTAATTTTGAGCACCAAACCCAATGTACACAGACTGTAGTGGAGAAACCTATGTATACGTTTGTTTTCTAACTGGTAGGGTGTGTATATGTGGAAAAATATTCTTTTTTTCTCTGGAGTGTGAAAAATGGGACTTCAAGTCTGCATTGGGAAATGGAAAGGCCATCCAATCAAGTTGCATGGGGTGAGGCAAAATTTTCTATAACACACACCTCCTAACTCCATATGGAATGGCACTATTTGAGATCCATTTACTACATGCTTGGTTTCCACACCAAGTTCCACATGTACGTTTGATTTTGACTCTATGAATCTCTCAAACGACTCTATGCTCTTGTCATATGACATGTGGCTCCACTATCTAGTAGACATGTGTCAATTGATATGGTCCCTGAGGAAATATGGGAAACAAGTAAGAATTCATTCTCAAACTTGGAAAAATCGTCCACTTGATCCTTTTCTAATGCATCTACCTTTGTATGCATCTTGTTTCCACCCTTCTTCTTGTTCAGACATTGACTTGCATAATTCCCAAACTTTTGACATGCAAGGAACTTGAATTTTCTCATGTATTTCTTCTTGCCGTGTTGAGAGGTAGAATCTCCACTGGCATTATTCTTGAACTTTCCCTTCTTTTCATGGCTAAAAAGATCAATTTTCTCATCATCAATCATGTTCCATCCTCGATTCAGATCTTCATCTCAAAGTTCTTGAATGAAGTCATCCCACAACCTTGTTCAATTAGGGAGCTTCTCATGTTCCACGATCCCTTTGATGAACAATTTCCACTCCTTTGTTAAACCTTTGAGTGCCATCCTCACCAATTCTAAATCATCTAGTGTCTCCCTGATTGCAGCTAGTTCATCTTGAATCTATCAAGGGTGAGATAGGTTGTCACCATGTCTAATCCTGTCATCTTTGTATCTCTGAGCTTCTCTCAGCACCATTTTGCAATTCTCATTTTTACTTTGAAATAAACCCTTTAGGGCCTCCCACATGTCCCTAGAAGCATTCTTTCTAGATAAATGAGGGATCAAATGATCCTTTACTCCATCTAGAATTATGCACCTAGCTTTCACATCCTTCTGATTATGGATGACTAGTTGTGCCAAATCTGTTGGAGGAGTGAGCTAAGTATTATCAAATTTCAAAATCATGTTCTGCATAAACAACAACATGATTCTCTCCTTCCAAGGGTTGTAATTGGAAACCCATTCAAATCTATCCTAAAATTGCAATCATTTTTCAACCATCTCTACAAACTACTAAAAAAAATCAAATATGCTACCCGGACTTGCTGGCCAGACCCACTACTTGCTTCCTGAACTTGCTTATATCTTTTCCCACTGCTTAGGGCTACCTGAATTTCTTCCTTCTTCCCTGGGCTACCCATATCTCTTCCATGGCCTCACAACCATTGTTGGGTGGCTATTATGATGGACATCATGTTGGCAACTGGCTACATAAACTAGTCGACATATTTCTCCACGCATTGTGGATGTGGCTACAACCTATAACTTCCTGTTGAGCACTCAACACACCATCAATTTTTTTGAAAATTTGGGGTACCACTTTACTTCACCTTCATCCTTATACTTTGATTTTTCATGGTCATAACTTGTTTTAAGGATTATTCTTGGTTGTTGTTCATTTTCGTTAAGTCTCAGGTTTAAGATAAATTATTGCTAGAAGGGAGAAAGGTACAGATAGTTTCGATCCTAATAAAAGTGGATTCAATACTTAGTATTTTTTAATCTCATCAGAAAATACTTTTCATTTCTTGACTTCCTCGATTCTTGACAAAATATTTGGTGAAGTGATGATGCACTAATCAGGTGTTGGCTATTTATTTATGTAAATTGTGTAATACACAAGAAAATCTATTGATCATCAATGTTCATTGGTCATTGGTGCCCAAAATGGAATGTTGAAAAATGGCCAAAGGTAAGATAAGCCCTGACACCGATGAGAAAACTTATCACCATGATTGTGATCATCCGATTTTAACTAGAAAGTAATCCCATCCATTGATTACTTATATTTGGAATCACCCAATTCCAATGTGATGAGAAGCCACATCAACATAGCTATGTCACCTGCCATGCCACATGACATGTCATCCACCATGGTGATGTCCATAATTATACCTCATTAGTGACATAATCCGAGTTACCATGAGAAGCCATGTTATTTTTTCCATGTCAACATGAGCCACATCACCTTCCATGCCATTACATTCCATTTGTGAGTTCACTAGGGTGCGGGAAATACTTGTGGTAGAGTTTAAGGGGTGTAAACGACGAGAGAAACTCATTGACATCAATGTGACCCATTGGTCATTGGTGATTAATATGGTAGTTCAAAATGACTAAGGAGTAGGCCCTTGACTGACGACGATGTTACACCAGTCATCAAAAAGGAATGCACTCAATAGTATAAGTTCTAAAAGAATCCCATTTTGTTCTATGGCCATTAGATCGTCGATATCGACGGACCAGAACCCAAAGATCACACTTTTCTATGCATGAGCTAACCCGTCGATGATCGATTTTGGTGAAGTAAGATACAATCTGGATCATTCAAAATCTAATCAAGAAATCTTGAAGCTCCTAGTGTTTTCAGCCAAAATTATCCCTAGGTTGAGTTATATCCCTATGTGCATGGCCAATCCAAGCAAGCCACGTCAGTTTAAGGGTTCCCTAAATTTTTTCTATAAAATGCATATGCCATTTCATCATCTCGAGAAATGTGCAATATCCTATAACATTAAAAGGGATTTCTTACCCAAGATATGGCTCGAGTTGGAAAATAGACTATCACACAAAACAAGCAAGCTTACGGCAGACACACTTCCTTGAATATTGATATGAAGGTCCCTTGCGTGCCAAATTTTCGAATTTCAAAACCATCGATGGAATGAAACAACGGTCTCCTTGCGCCACTGATTAACACTATACAATAATTCATAAGCATGGCATGTATGACACATTTAAATCCCAAACATTTGCAGTGACCTTGTTGTACCTTCTAATGGAGAATGTTTATGGGACTCACAAAAATAAGGTATAAAGAATCAAACCATTTTATTTTGGAAACATTATCATTCATTGAGTTGTTGCAAGATTTTGTGCTACAGAGAATTTCCAAAGAACTAGAAATCATGCACATCTAAGACAACTATTGTCAAATTTGAGTTGCCTTGCTCAGAATAGTAAGTATTAAAGCTAAAACCTTGTTCCAGTGCTCAGGTATCATTATTTTTAGGCTTATAGGATAATGTGTTTCTCTAGATGGTTGATAATTTATGATTCTAATAATGTTGTTTTATGAAGCAAAAATGCCTCCCCGATGACCAACGACCCATCAATCGCCGAAGATGCCAAAAGGAAAGAATGTTCAAGTTGGTGAAGCTTTGAGTTCGACTTCTATTGAAGAATAGAAACCCACACCAAAGGTATAACTAGTATTTTGGATGTCACAATAGAAGCCTCTATCTCCTCCACCACTCTACAGGGACACATACTTTAGCATGACATCCAAGGTACCTTTTCCCACCTGACATGACTTATATAATAAGATACATCACGATGAGTTTCCTGAATTTACACCTCATAGTGACCTAGAGGTGAGGGTCCTAGGTGACCAAGTCTTTCAAAATGTAAAACTGCCATTGCTATACATGGTGGCCTCTAGGACCCTTGTTATGCCTTGTATATAATCTCTAGAATGGGTAATCAACAACATCGATGTAGACAAATGTTTAATAAATGATGTGGACAAGAATTGTGTGGGTGTTTTTATACCAATGGAAATAAAAAAATATTACAATATCATAGAGCCCAAAGTTAGGCTAAACACTGATTTCGTGGTTGATTTCAATGAGAATCACAATACCAATCGATTGCTAGAATCCTGGTGGAAGAAAGACATGAATTTTGTAAGAAACACCATAGGGTGGTATAAGACCATCAATGTTAGAGAAACCTACATGTTTTTAATGGATTTAATATGCCAATTGTATGGAGAGAAGGATTGTTCCAAATTTTAAGAAGCATGGATGCCCCTGGAATACACTGTAGCTATATCAGGAAGTATTTTCAACTGGGGTGGCATCATTTTATGGAATCTTATTTATTAGATTTGATATGTGCAAGGAACGGGAAGTATTTTCAACTGGGGTGGCATCATTTTATGGAATCTTATTTATTAGATTTGATATGTGCAAGGAACATGTTTCCAGGATTGGGCTTAAGTTGGCATGTTTCAAAGTTATATGTCCATTTATGTTTTAGAATTCTCTGGGAAAAAATGTATAATAAATCCTATTTTGTGATTTGTAATGAATTCCTAACAAGGGTATACTCCATTATTTTCAAGCAAAGTTGCCCACGACTTTCAAAATCAACAAAAAGGGTCATCTCTAGGATAGGTCACTGGTATTTAGAGGAGAAGAGAACTTACCTCAATATCTTTGGAGCCCCTAGAGCCCCACACCTATTTCCATCCTATGTACCAGGCCGAATGGTAGTGGGAGAAATATGCTACCAGCCCATTTTTCAAGGATTTAATGCCTCTTTGGTGAAAGATAAAAAGCCTAGATCCTCACACCTATTTCCATCCTATGTACTAGGCCGAATGGTACTGGGAGAAATATGCTACCAGACCATTTTTCAAGGATTTAATGCCTCTTTGGTGAAAGATAAAAAGAGAGATTTTATTCCATATGGTTTCTACAATAGTTATTATTTTTTAAAAGATACTACACAAGAAAAACAATAAGGTATAATCCATTTAGAGTACAAGTTCTTCATAGGAACATATTGAAAGCATGATCCTAAGAAATTAGTGTCTAAAAATGTTTGTCAAGTGGTCTCTCATTGACCATATGCAGATGAAAATTTTGATGACTAAATATTGACCGAGAATGAATAAGATTGGGAGGAAGTCATTCAGAGGAAAGCCAAGACAGACTTAACCCAGTTTAAGGCTATTCCAATGAATGGGAAAGTGGAATTGATAGAACAAACAATAGAAGCAATTGGATGGGTGCAAAGTGAAAGCATGGAACAAGCATCCAGAAGGGATGAAGTAAAGAGGATCTTAGCAAAAGTTGAGAGAGAATTTTGTGAACATGAGAAGACTCCAACAATTCAAGTATTAGATCCACCAATAATAACCCCAGTAGATGTACGTATGGGGGAGGAGGAGCATACACCTCTAAGAGAAACCTCACCTAAGGGAGGTAACAATCATCCAAAATTAGATATGGGGAAGGTACAGGTAGGAAAACCAAATCCTAGAGTGATAGTTGAAACCTTAAGAGAGACACTAGGCACAAGAATGTTGGCACTTGTAATTGTAGATTAGATAACTATTTATGATGATGACAGTGAGGATATATACACCTTTTCAGTCCCAATTATCAATGTGTCTAATGCATACATACAAGATTCCAAACAACCTGATGAACCACAACCAATTGATACAACAAGAGGTCCAACTAAAATTGAAAATATAAAAAATAGAACCACCACCTTCAAAGGAAGGAGAGGCTTAGAATGAGAAGAATGAAAATGAAAGTGGGGAATCCAGTCCGAAGGAAAATACTCTAGAGAGTGAAGAGAATGATGAAGATGTAGATATTGGAGAACAACTTGGGGAAGTCACAACTAGAAATAAGGAATGTAAAGAATAGGGTATTGAACCAATGAGTGAAGGAGCTATGAAAGAACTTCCAACCTCTTCCTCACCTAAAGAAAACACACCATCATCAATTTCAACAACAAAAAATGTATTTCAAAACAATACTGGCACTGAGAAAACTAAGGAGGCATCTACAAATGAAGACGAAGAAACAATTAATAATATAGATCAACCTTCCACATCCCCAAGCCAAGAAAAGGAAACAGGTGGAGACAAAAGAAAATTCAGTAGCCAAATACCAACAAATGACAAAGGTAAGGAACCATCCCTAGAACAGTTTCACACTCTAGGTATCTTAGGAAACATTCTATCATGGGGTGACCAACATATTCCAGAACTGGTTGATGAGGTAGCAGATGTCCAGGCCATAACATATGATAGGAAGATATAGGTAGTGGTCAAAAGGACCAACAATAAAGGAAGACTCACTTTGGATAGTGTGGTAGTAATTACCATAGAAGAAACTTTGTTTGACACCAAACATACCAAAGTAAGTGAATTCCTGGGAGTTGGGATGGCCATATCCAATTCCACCATTGAAAAAGAAAAGGAGGATGGAAGGGAGGCATAGTCTATGAGGAAATAGGTTGAACACCTCGAGCACTAGGCTGAGTAATATTGGGACACCACTCAGAAAATCATCTTAATCAAGGATGAATTTTGGGAAGGGTACAATCACTTTAAGATATAAAGGGATATATTTATGGCCTAGTTTGTGAGATACCAGGAGGAGACTCTGCTAGGGATGATAGCACACAAAGACATGCTGAGATGGTTTGAAAATTCACACAAGGCCTTGGCTCAATTCGAGGACATAAAGGAGATCCAAAATTTATGAGGTGAAGAAGAACATGTCATCCAAACACTTACAGATGATAGATTAGAAAGATTCCAAAAAATACCAGAGTATTAGACTTAGATAGTTATGGAGCCACAATGAAATATGAAATAAAGGTGGGAAGAGTGTCTTGGTAATTGGGAAAAGATAAATGAGAGGATGAGGTATGTTTAGGTTCATGAGTTTGACATGCCTGAAGAATTCATAGACCTCAATGATATAATCAAGAAACATGCCAAATTGGAAAAAAAGGTTTGATTTTTATGTTCTCCAAACAAGAACCTTGGAAAGATGGATGATGGGAAGGTTTGTAGACAGACTGACAAGAGAAGTAGTGGTCTTGCAGTACTTGAGCACCAAGATGGACAACTATAAGCATAGGGTGATGGAAATGAAGGATGATATTATCACATCGATGGAGCAACACTGATTCTGCTACCTCCATACTTGTGAATACCTTTTTGTCCAATGGTCAAAATGTGACAAGGAAAATCTGTTGCGATGATTAAAGATGATTGGGAGACTGCACATGGACTAATCCACTTGCCTTTTGTTTTATTTACCTGAACTAGACTAGAAGTTATTTTTGGAAAATATTTTTTTTTTATAAATATGAAAATCGACCATGCAATAAGGGTTGATGGTTTTGTGTAAGACCTAGATGGTCAATGTTGAGAACTATTTTGAATCTTGTATTAATTGAGAAGCTCAGATGTAGTCAAAGACATTTTTTTCCAACTTTTTTGATGTGGCTCAATTTGTGGATTGTTTTTCATCTTGTTGTCAACTACAAGCCTTTTAGTAAGATCGTTATTATTTTGAGTTATCTATATTTATGAATGCTAAATGAATAGTGGTAAAAAATCAATGATGTTTTAGTTTATTATATGTGAGCAATGTGCATAATTATTTCTAGTTCATTTTTCTTATATGTTGTTTCATTCATGTTATCTCTTTCTTCCTTCTAAAGAAAATCTGATATATGATAAATAGAAATAATACTACTGAGATTAGCTAAGTTCTTGTGTTGTTTACATACCATTGTCTCAAGGTTATCCTTAAGTATGGATTTCTTCGGAGGTAAATTAGTCCTTAAGTTAGTTTCAAGTTTTGCATGTTTAAACAATAAAATAAAATTAAAACCTTAAAAATATTTACAGTTAGAAAGGAAATTTTTTGGGAACCATTTAAAGCCCACCGAAACCCATAGGACCATCAATATAGAGAATCACTCTACCTAAAATGGAAAGGATTCTAATTGGGCCTCATCTTTGAGCGTGAATCATGTTGTTGAGTCAAAGGGAATTTTTACCCCTCAACAAAATTAACACTAGAAGGAGGGCTTGAACGAATGCATGGCTGGTCATATTTCTAATACTAGTAAATATATAACCCAAATAGCCTATAGATTCAAAATAACCCACATGCATGTCTAGTCTTCTTCAAGATAACCCCCACAAAGAAGGTAATCCCACTACTAGTAACTCGCCTCACACTGAGGAGGATACAAAATTTCATCCAGAGTTACCCTACACAATTCCTCATGAGGAAATGAATGCATTTATAAGGATTATAGAGCTTATTCCAAACATATCATAGAATTTCCATTAGCTCCATTCCTCCCTCGTAGGAAGAAAACAACGCGACCAATTGTTGACACCCCATACCACACTTTCATCTAGAGAGATGAGGATATAGCAGATTTCTCCTTAACAAAAATTTGATCAACCTATCAATTTTTTTCTTGAAACAATGAATATTATTCCACCAGTAAGTACCCACTATGAACCTAATAATTATGAGTCTAAAGAAGTAGGATCCAATTCAGAGGCCTTGGACGAAAAATCAAACAAAATGGGGGATAAAAATGAAAACATACCAGAGGGTGAAAACATACCTGCAAACAACCAACCATGGTTGGCTAGGGATGCCTTGGATATACCAAGACAGTTGCATAACTTACCTAGGAACCCAGATAAGCTTGTTCCCAATTTTGACCCTGAAACCTCTGGATTTCCCGAAGAGCACATAAAAAAATTCATACTGGAAATAAGGTTGATGAATATGCAACACAAAGATGTGGTGTGCATAATTTTCCCATACACTTTTGAGAAATCAATATCAACATGGTATTTTAACGTTCCACATGGTTCCATAACCAATTGGACAAAATTCCAAAAGGATTTCCTAGATAAATTTGGTGAAGAAACAACCACAAGAGCCTTAATGGATAAAATATTTTCTTCCAGCATGGGACCCAAGGAAAAAGTCAAAGATTTTAAAGATGGGTTTACAATAATCCGTAATAAATTTCAACCATATTCTAGGCCTTCTCAAGAGCTACAGATCGAGCTATATACAAACACCCTACTAGCCTCTATATCTATGTTGGTTAAAAGATATGCTAAAATTACTCTAGTTGAGACTTTTGAAGAGGAAAAAATCATTTAGTTCTAGATGAAGGGATGTAAAGAAAGTCATATCTCCATAGAAAATAAGGAAACCCAAAAACTACTTATAAGAGATATTTTTCTAACCATATTGCCAGGTAAACAAGCAGAACAAGAGTCTAAAAAAGACAATGTTGATATGGAAAGTATACAAAGGATGGTAAATAAGTTATCTAATGGAATCTTGGACATGAAAATGAATGCAAGTGAAGGAACCTCCAACCCAAGGCCTTACAATCATTTCTTTAGAAAACCATCACCTTATAAGGCCATAGAGCCTCCCCCAACCAACCTAAATATTGACTTGGGTGAGGTAGCCTATGATTCCTTTTGCAATTATCATCAGGAAAACCATTTAGAAATGGATTTCCTCCAATGGGTGAACGCCATGAATTTGTTGTCCAATCATTTTTTGTATGGTTGTTCCCTGATCGAGCAACCTAGTTTTCAAACATCCAACATTACAAAAAATGAGGTTAGTGAACCACCTGAACAAAGAACTATGATGTTATGGTATTTCAATCACACATCACTTCTGGACGACCCCTTCGAAGAATTAGAAACACCTAATGAAATATTGATATCCCAAACAAGGAGAAAGGATATTGTCACACAAAATTAACCTATCATGGCCTAGGCTCCCCAAAAACCTAAAAGAACAAACTCTTTGATTCAACCAGCTCCTCTACTTATCTTTGCCCCTAAATTTCAAACTCAAGAAGTATCAAATTTAGAATATAATGTGGTAGAACATTTGAAAAAGATGAATCCAAATGTTTATGTCATGGGATTATGCAGAATTCCCCAACTAAAGGACTTTTGTTGCAAGGGGTAAAAGAGGGTGACAAACCCATGATAAATACCAATCCAAACACTGGCAACAAAACTCCTAGGGAAACTATAAAATCAAATATAAACTCAGTGTCCACTAACAAGAAATCTAGCTTGAATCAGACGTGTGCTCTTCCGATCTGTCCACTAACAAGAAATCTAGGCTATATGTCCCATCCTTTTTGTTGACTTTCAATACTTATAATAGAAATTATGTGCACAACTTCTTGGTCAATTCTGGTGCATCTTCAAATGTCATGCCCTCTTTTGTGTGTAAGAAGTTGAATGCAACCCCTACCAAAAGTGATACACATATTATATAATTAGAAAAAACTGAAGTCAAAGTAATTTGTGAACTAAACAATGTTATGATCCACATTACCGCTAACCCAAAGTTGCACTAGGCTATTGATATAATATTTGTAGATATTCGAGAAGCTTACATAATGTTGTTAATTCTAGACTGGTATGGAAAAATTGCATTGTTACTTCAACACCAACTGGTCCCACTTATGGCTACCATTAAAGGGGAATTCCAACATGATCAAAATTGATAGGGAAAAGTATATGAAACATACCGTCACTCATTCACAAGCCCTAAATGAGCCCTCTTCAACATAATTTCCTGTATTAGTAAATTATTCTTGTGACTCATACTTTGGGAACTTCCCACCTTGCATGTTTGAAGTATTGTTCTCACAAAAGTCAAAGCTATTACTACAAGAAATTCCATAAAGCTATTACTACAAGAAATTCCATAAATAATTAAAGAATGAAATAAGTTTGAGTAGATCTCCCAAGTCCATATCTTAGAAAACAAAATTGAAGCCCTAAACTTATACCCTAACAAGAAAGTTCCAAATTTCACCTCTGATATTTGGACTATGTTCTTTGATGGATCCAAATCTCAGGAAGGAGCTCGTGTAGGCTGGATTTTCATTGATCCAGTAGGTAAATTTAGTTTCTTATCATGTAGACTAGAGTTTGAATGCAAAAATAACATGATTGAATACAGGGCCTTGTTCTAAGGACTCAAGAAATATATTGACTTGAACATTAAGGAATCAATTTTCTTTGGGGATTCAAAAATCATTATGAGATAGGTAAATAACACCATAAATTTCAATTCAACTCACCTATGGAACTACCAGCAAGAAGTGCGCATATTGATAGAAAAATTTCAAGCATTTAACATAACAACTATCCCTCGATCTAAGAATGTGCTTGTCGATTATCTAGCTACAAAAACCTCGATACTCTCTCCCCTCAAAGACTATGACACCTCTAGTTTTTCTATAGAGTTTCTATACAAGCCTTCCGTCCTAGATAACACTACGAACTGGAGGGTGTTTGAGGGAGACGAGAAAATTATGTATTTCTTAACTAATGAAGAAAATTTTAAGGACTTGTCTATTGATGAAGAAATATTCCAAAAAATGGTTGTTGGAAAAGAAGGTGGGGAACATAATACAGATAAGGATAATAGTACAACCCCACCTAAAATCCATAAAATTCCCAGAGGAATAGTCAACCTTGAAAACCTTTTTTATTTGCAACAAAGGTTTAAAAACCCCAAGAATGTCAAAAATAATAGTTCATGTCCTTCTTACGAAGTCTTAAATTTAGGGACTATGAACAATCCAAAAAACATTAACATTAGAAAATCCCTATCTCTGGAGGAGAAGAAGTCTTATCTGAAATTATTTAAGGAATATAAAGATGTTTGTTCTTGGTCCTACCAAGACTTGAAAACATATGACACGAGGATGATTCATCATACCCTTCAACTTAGGCCATAATTTAAACCATTCCAACATAAAATGATAAAATTTCATCCATCCGTTGAGACTCTGATGCAGAAGGAGATCAAGAAATTACTAGATGTGAAAATAATATATCAAGTGAGGCACTCTTCATGGGTATCTAATTTAGTGCTCGTGAAAAAGAAGTCAGGAGAAATTCGTCTATGTGTCAACTTCATAAATTTGAATAGGGCCTCAAAAAAAGACGATTACCCTATTCCACCCATGGAAAAACTTCTGCAAGCCGAGTTTGGATTTGTAATGTTCTCACTTTTGGATGGGTTCTCAGGTTATAACCAAGTTTTATTTTTGGAAGGAGATAGACTGAAGACAACTTTCCAGACTAAATGGGGAGCATTCATCTATAAATTCATGCCATTTGGATTAATTAACATAGGAGATAATTTCCAAAGGGACATGGATGTAGCCTTTAGAGGTCTGATTAACAGATGTGTAGTGGTATACTTAGATGATGTCATGGTTTACTCCAATAATAGGGTAGACCACATCACCCATCCGACTAATATTTTTTAAAGGTGTAGGAAGTATGGGATATCTTTGAAAAATACCATATTCGGTGTGGATGAAGGAAAAATAATAGGTCATATTATTTCTAAATATGAAATCAATATTGACCCTGAACGAGTAAAGGTAATCTCACAACTTCCACTTCCCCATAATAAAAAAGCCATGCAATCTTTCTTTGAGAAGATTAATTTCATGAGGAAATTTACCTCTTATTTTGCATAAATAATTAAAGCATTACAAAAGATGATACACAAAGATGCAGAGTTCAAATGGAGTGAGAAAAGAAGAGCGAATGTCAATAGAATAAAACCTTCTATCTCTCAATCTCTCGTATTATACAATCTCAATTTCATCAAATATTTTTTCCTTTATACCTTTGCTTTTGACCAGTCATTAACCACTATTATTATTTAAAAGGATGATGCCAATAATGAGGCCCCTCTCTCATTCATGAGAAAAAACCTCTAGGGACCTGAACTTAATTACTCGACTATTGATAAACAAGCATATGTTGTTTGTAAGGTAGTGAAACATTTTAGGTCGTATATCCTAGAGAACCATACAGAGGTTATAGTACCTCACCTTACAGTTAGGTCACTATTCAAGCAATAGGAAATGAGATAAAGAAGAGGAAATTAGATGGATATTATCCAAGAATTATATCTAAACATTAAGATAGAAAATATAGTTAGGAGGAAAGGCTTATGTAAACTGGTTACAGAATCTCAAGACCTAATAACAACAACAAATTTGGGTTGGAATAACAAAATTTCTTTATGGTGTAGCGAGGTACTATACATCCCACTCAGGAAAGACTCTTGGTACACATATTTTGCTTATTTCCTCCATCATGGGACTTTCCCTAAGAATGCGAGGCCTAAGGAGAGGAGAGCATTGTTGGATAGTTGGTTGTAATTGATGTCAAAAAGTAGTGGATTGATGTCAACTGATGTGATGGGTGTATTTGGAGAAGTCTCCAAAGTGGTCCCCTTATGGAATATGTCTAAGAATGGCCCTCACGAGAAGATGCTTTGAAGAAGTCTACAAGAAACCCATAATTATGGTTATGGATCCCATAGTTGATCATGGAATTAGGTCATGAAGGATGGAGTAAATTAAGGTAACTCACTCATGGATGGATAGTCCTC
>CBVK0101622860.1:0-12086 GCA_900067695.1 Picea abies | reverse complement strand
AGTGATCTTTTGGCTAACTTTGTGACAGTATATGGGGTAGCGAAGATTGGGGAGTACAAGAGTTTCGACATTGCAGTGGTGAGAGAGAATCTCTGAGGAAACCCTAGTTTTGTTGATCCTCGTGGGTTAGACTACTAGTGTCCCGTGAGGCATACCTGCAGGTTACAGTATACTTATCATGTGAGGCCCTGCGAGACATGAAGTCTTAGTCCCGCGAGCACAAGACAAGTTTGGGAGAAACGTTGGTACCAGGCCCCTAAAGACATAATATAATTCATAGGTCGACATTGTAGTGTTTCAGGTCAGCTACAGAGGTACTGGTAGGTTTTTTTACTTGTTGTGAAGGTTATGCTTGAGTATGATGTGGTGAAAGATTGAGGCATGCTTGGCTTATTGATGAGGGTTTGAAACATGATTGAGGGCACATCTTGGGTACATGATTGAGTAAGGTATTCAGGTATATTTGGTTCAACATATGACATGGTTGCTTTGAGATGATTTTTCATGATTGATGTATACACTTGATGTATGGTATCATATGCATGAGGGACATGCATTGGTTCTTCATTGATGATATGGTACAGATCTATACTTGATTGATGCTCATTGGTTCTTCATTGATGATATGGTACAGATCTATACTTGATTGATGCTATGGCATATGGTACATGTTGTATTCATGTTTGACATATGGTGCATGATTGGCTACTTATCATCAATGTTGTAGTTGGTATATCTTGTTTTTCTGCATATATGTTGGTACACAGTTGATGCATGTTATGGTATAGGTTCTAGTTGGTTGACAACTAGTTATAGGTTGATGGTACATTGATAGTGATAGGTTGGATATAGTGACACATTGATGTGACAAGTTACATGCTGATGAGAAAGTGGCAATGACAATGACAGTGACAATGATTGTGGTAGTGACAGATGGTCTACACTTATATTTTAGGATGACATGATGGGGAAAGGAAAGGGAGTTGTAGCCTCCTTATAGTTGTAGCTGGAGAACACAGGGAGTTGAAGCTTCCTTCAAGTTGGGGCCTGAGAATCAGGGGATTGTATCTTCCTTCTAGTTGGAGCTAGAGAACTTATGGATTTTTAGCTTCCTTAAGGTTGGATCCTATAAATAGGGGGTCGTAGCCTCCTTCAAATTGTAGCTAGAGAACTGGGAAGTTGGTACTTCCAATTAATGCATTCTTTTGATATATAATAAAAGAATTTTGTGGTTTTCTCCCATTTGGTTTTCCATGTAAATTATGGTGTACTATGTTTCTGTGGATGTCTATTATGCTATGTTGATTTATACTTCTCATGGTATATTTATTATATAATACTGATGATGTTAATGATTACATATTGTGGTTAAAATAGATAATAAGTGCTCATATTGATTCATCCCCCCTCTTAGTATTCCAACAAGCGCTTAGGTTAAAGTATGCTTAATACCATCTCATAAATTCTATGTTGTTATGCATGAATTATGATGGTGTGTTACTTAGATGCCTGGAGAAGGAAGATGTTGAAAAGGTATTAAAAGAACTTCATGATGGTCTTGTAGGTGGTCACATTTCAAGAGAGAGGAATTCTCATAAAATATTGAGGGAACGATACTATTGGACGACTTTGTTTAATGATGCACATGCACATGTAATAAAATGCAAATTTTTTCAATTGAGTGTTGGGAAAGAGAAGAAGACATATATTCCATTACAACCAATAACCATTTCTAAACCCTTTGAGAAATGGGAATTAGATTTCATAGGAGAGATAAACCCAAACTCTTCCAAACAACAAAAATACATATTAAATACAATTTGTTATTTCATGAGATGGTCAGAAGCCATTCCCCTCACCCACTTTAACATGAAAGTAGTCATTTTTTAGAACCGCACATAATAACAAGGTTTGGGGTGCCTTTTTTCCTTGTTTTTGATAATGTTGCATAATTTTATTCTACTCCTTTGAATGAATTTTTCCTAGATAAGGGGGTCATATTGAGATACTCTACTAACTATTACTCGTAGGGAAATGGTCTTGCAGAGTCAACAAATAAAAATCTGGTAAGAATTCTTAAAAAGAGTGTAGTAGAAAATCATAGGAATTGGCACAATGCACTTCACAATGCTTTGTGGGTTGATAAGGTAATTCCTAAAAAAGCCTTCGGGAATTCTCCTTATTTCCTAGTTTATGGAAAAAAATATGTTATGCCAACTAATTTATATCTCCCATCCTTATAGCTTTCTTAGGGCTCAAGGGGCTAATGATTGTCGAGCATGCAACAAAGAATAGATACACTCCTAATGATTGAGGAAGAAATGGAAAGAGCTAGGAAGAAGTTTGTAGTTCACCAACAATTAGTTAAAAGGTGGTTTGACAAGCATAAGGTTGGAGACAAAAACTTTGAATTAGGAGATCTAGTTTTGAAATGGGATAAGATCAATAAGCCAAAGGGGAAACATTCTAAATTTCAAAACCTATGCCTTGGTCCTTTCGAAGTTGATAAGAATATTGGGTTAGGCACATACCAATTGAAAAATCTTCAGGGTGATATTGGTTCTCTCCCTGTTAATGGCTAGACCCTAAAATGATTCTTTTCTTAGTTTCCTACCTTAGGAAGTGTCATGTCCCATAGTTTCCATGTTTTGGTTCTCCTTCGTTAGTTAGTTTTAGATATAGTGATTTTTTTGGGGGTTTCTTTGATTTCATTTTGATTGAATTATTTTTATTTGTATTTTGAATTTGGTTTGTTTTTTATTTCATTTTTATTTTTTTCTAATTATGATTGTGTTCTGTTCTAGTCTCCTAGTGAGACCTAGAAAACTTGTTTCTTTTATCTTGATATTTCAACATCACAGAAAAAATAAGGAGTTCTCACTCAATGGGATATTCCAACGCATAAATGATTTACATCTATGTATGCATATCACCCAGGGAATAAACAAGTTGTCTTCCTCATGGTATGGAAATGCTGAGGGAAAATGTTGGAAGGAGAGTATGGTCTATACCCATGGCTAGGAACCGAACCTGATGAGTGAAATTATCACCACGATTGTGATCATCCTATTTTAACCATAAAAAAATCATGACCGTTGATTTCTTAGACCTAGAATCACCCGATTTCGGTGGGATGAGAAGCCATGCTAGTATAGCCACATCAACCACCATGCCATCTGACACATCATCTACCACGTGGATGTCTATACTTCCACCTCATTATCCATGTCATCCAAGTATCCATGAGAAGTCACATTAGCTACATCATGTCATCATGATCCATGTCACCTACCATGTCATTACATGCGGTTTGATAGTTTATCGGGGTGCCAAAAATACTTGTGGTAGAGTCCAAGGGGTGTAAATGAGGAGAGAAACTCACCAAAGCTGATGGGAACCATCGATCATTGATGATTAATACAATATTTCAATAGGACTAAGGATTAGGCCCTTGATTGATGTCGAGGTTACATCGGTCTTTGGAAAGGAACACACCCATTAGAAATATTTCTAAAAGAATCCCCTATTTTTCGATGACCGATAGCTCATCAACATCGATGGACTATAACCCCAAGGTCACCCTTATCGACCCATTAGCTAACCCATTGATGAAAAATTTCGGTGAAGTAAGCTACAATCTAGACCATTCATATTACTCTCTGTAATTGATCTGAACCATTCAAAATCAAATCAAGAAATATTGAAGCACCTAGTGTTTTAAGAAAAAATTGTCCCTGCACTGAGTTATATCCCTATTTGCATGACCAATCCAGGAAATCCACATCAGTTTAAGGGTTCCCTAAAGTAACGCTACACAATGCATATTCCATGTCATCATCTTGAGAAACGTGAAATATCATATAACATTGAAAGGGATTTCTTACCCAAGATATCGTCTAGGTCGACAGATAGACAATCACACAAAACACTCGAGATAATGGTAGACACACTTTCCCAAAACCTGATATGAATGTCCCTTGCACACCAAATCATCGAAGTTCAAAACCACTGATGGACTAACAAATTGGTATCCTCATGTCATTGATCAACATGATACATTAATTCCTAATCATGGTATGGATGGAACATTTAAATCCTGAATATTTGTAGTGATCTTGTTGTACCTTCTAATGGCGAATGCTGATGGGACTCATGGAATAATTATCATTAATCAAGTTGTTCTGAGATTTCATGTTATTGAGAATTTCCCAAGAACTAGACACCAAGAACATATGAGTCAATTGTTGTCAAATTCAAGTTGCCTTGCTGAGACTGGTAAGTGTTAAAGATAAAACCTTGTTCCATCGCTCAGGTATCACTATTTTTCTTCTTATAAGGTGTTGTGTTTCTCACGATTGTTTATAATTTAGGAGTCTAATAATGTTCTTTGATGTAGTGAAAATTCCTCCCGAACGACCAATGACCCGTCAATTGTCGAAGATGCCAAAAGGAAAGAATGTTCATGTTGGTGAAGCTTCGAGTCTGACTGACGTTGAAGAATTAGAACCCCAACAAAAGGTAGAACCAGTAATATAGATGCTGCAGAAGAATCCTCTAGCTCCTCCACCACTTTATAGGGACACAGACTCCAACATGACATCCAAAGCACCTCTTCTCACCTAGAATGACATATATAATATGATACATCATGATGGTTTTCCTGAATTTATCCCTCATAGTGATCCATAGGTGAGGGTCTTAGATGACCAAGTCTTTCAAAATGTCTAACTATCATTGCTATACATGGTGGCATCGAGGACCCATGTTCTGCCTTGTATAGAAGCTATAGAATGGATAATCAACCACATTGATGCAGGAAAATGTTGAATAAATGATGTGGACAAGAAGTGTGTGAGTGTTTTTCTACTGGTGGAAATAAAAAAATATTACATGCTCAAAGAGCCCGAAGTTAGGATAAACACCAATTTCATGGTCGATTTCTATGAGAAGCACAATACCAGTCGATTGCTAGTGTCTTGGTGGAAGGAAGATAAGAAGTTTGTAAACAGGTCCATAGGTTGTTATAGCACCATCAATCTCAAAGAACTCGACAAGTTTTTAATGTATTTAATATGTCAATAGTATGGAGAGAAGCATTGCTACAAATATTTAGAAGCATGGATGCCCCTGGTATACACTGTAGCTATATCAGGAAGTATTTTCAACTAGGCCACCATCATTTCCAAACAATTGAGTATCAGAGTAGATAAAGCTAAAAAAATGAAAGCAAGAGAAGTGCCCTCCTTTTTTATGGCATCTTATTTATTAGATGCGATATATGCGAAGAACGTATTTCTAGGACTGGGCTTAAGTTGGAATTTTTCAGAGTTACTTTTCCATGTATATTTTAGCATTCTATGGGAAAATAGGTATAATAAAACATATGTCGTGATTCGTGATGAATTCTTGGCCAAGGTAATCTCTAGGTATACTACATTATTTTCAATCAAAGTTTCCCAACACTTTCAAAATCAACAAAAAGGGTCATCTCTAGGACAGGGCATTGGTATTTAGAGGAGAAGAGAAATTACCTCACAATATTTGGAGCCAATGGAGCCCCACACCTACTTCTAGTATATGTACCAAATAAGTTGGTATTGGGATAAATATGCTACTAGACCATTTTGCAAGGATTTAGTTCCTCTTTGGTGAAAGACAAGAAGAGATGTTTTATTCCATATGGTTTCTAAATTGGTTATTATTTTGTAAAAGATATTGCGTAGGAAAAACAAGAAGGTCTAAGACATTTAGAGTACAGGTTCTTCACAGGAAGATATAAAAAAATGATCCTAAGAAATTAGTGTCTAAACATGGCGGTCAAGTGGTCTCTCACTAGCCATATGCACATGACAATTTTGATGACGAAATATTTATTGATAATGCATAGGATTGGGAGAAAGTATTTTAGAGGAAAGGCAAGCTAGAGTTAACTCGATTTAAGGTCATTTCAATGAAAGAGAAAGTGGAATTTACAGAAAAAACATAGAAGCAATTGTACCTGAATAAAGTTAAAGAATGGAACAAGCAATAAGAAGGGTTGAAGTAGAGAAGCTCTTAGCAGATGTTGAGAGAGAATTTCATGAACATGAGAAGACTCCAACAATTAAGGTATTAGAGCCGCCAAGAGTAACCCCAGTAGAGGTACATATGGGGGAACATGAGAAGGCACCTCTAAGAGAAACCTCACCTGAGGGAGGTAATAATCAACTAGAATTAGATATGGGGCATGTATAGCTAGGGTAGCCATAACCTAAAGTGATAGTTGAAACCTTAACAATGACACTAGGAAAAAGAATGTTGACACCTGTAATTGTAGATCTAATAACTATTTATTATGATGAATGTGAGTATATAGACACCTCAATAGTCCTAATTATCAATGAGTCTAATGTGGAGATACAAGATGCCCAACGACCCGATGAAGTGAAACCAATTGAGACAGTAGGAGGTATACGTACAATTGAAAATATCACAACTCAATTAGAATTGGAACCACAACCTTCAAAGGAAGGAGAGGCTCAAGATGAGAAGAATGAAAATGAATGTGGGGAATCTAGTCTGAAGAAAAAGACTCTAGAGAGAGAAGAGAAGGAAGAAGATGTAGATACTGTAGAACAACTTGGGGAAGTTTGATCCAGATTTAGGAGTGGAAAAAACTGATTAAAAGATTGAATACAATAAACAAAAAGATATGAAGAACAACACAGATATCCAGTGAACACTATCTTCTATTGAATGAATGAAATAGGATGAAACTGTAAAATTGTAGAACTGAAACACTTGATAGAATGGTGGTATCTATCTCTGAGAAGAGATGTGGCTTCTATGTGCATCCGTATGAGAAGAATGATTACAATGAGGCTCCAAAGGCCTTTCTAACATTACTCATGAATTCCAAAACCCTAGACATCCAAAAACCTAACCATATGAGATGAAACGCCAAAAATTATGTGGGCCTCGATGGGTAAGTTGGTACCTCAACTTCCCGGGGTTGTAATTTTTGCATACGACCTCTGTTTTAGGCACGTGATAGTCCATTGGAAAGGTATTTTTGAGAACTACACATTCTGTTGTCAAAATCTGACTCTGTCCACAATTTGACTGTTACAAGTAAAAAAAACATTGTTTAGGTCCCCAAAATGGCCCTAGAAGTACAAAAATATGTACTGACATGAAAACTTCAAAAATAAGCCAGTTGGATTAGGTGGGAGGCCACCAATATCCACTTGGAAACTATGTAGGGCTTCAGACAACCCCAGAAGTGTAGAATCTACAATTACAAAGAATTACAAAAGAATGTGCTGAACTAAAAACTGTCAAGAAGAGCTAGTTGGAATAGCTGGATGGCCACCAATATCCACCTAGATTAGTCCTTCGCCCTTAGGAAGCAATGGTCTCCATTGCCTTGAGTTCCCCCATTAGGCGAGGAAACTTATGTTGAATTTGTCCCCAGGTGAGCCACTTGCCTTGATGTAGGAGCTTCCCTACCTTGACAACTCGATAAAGTGGGATCCTCTGTTGGCGAGTGCCCTTGACCTATGTGTCCACTATATGATTAGTGGTAGATTGTTCCATGCAATCATGCTTGAGCTCTGTTGGTGTCAATTGTTATGTAATCTCTGAGGTGTCCAATAATGGTGGAAAATATGGTCGAAAGAGGTCCACATTGAACACTGGGTGCAAGCCTAGGAAGGGCGAGTGTTGAGCTCAAAAGAATTGTTACCCACATCCTTGGTGATAGTGTAAGGCCCATAGCGAAGTGGGTGGAGCTTCTGATAGGGCCTTTTAAGGTGCTCTTTCTAAAAATGTAACCAAACCTTGTATCCCACCTTAAACTTGTGTGGTACCCAGTGTTGATCATGGCACTGTTGTACTTAGCATTGACTTTCTACAAAATATCATGGACTTGTTGGCGGATGTGTTGAATGCGCTCAATGAATCTGGTGCCTTTGTCGGAATCATACTGAACATGGAAAGATTCTTCCTGTGTGGTTGCAAGAGGTACTACAACATCAATGGGACCCAAGGGTCGAAATCCCATCCCAACCTGAAATGGGCTATGGTTGGTGGAGCTATGGAGAGCCCTGTTGTAGCTGTGTTGAACATAGGGAATACTATCATCCCATGTACGCAGATGATTAGAATTGTACATGCGCATGATGTGCACAATCATCCGATTGATGACCTACGTTTGGCCATCATTTTGGGGGTGGAAAGCAGTGGATTTAGTGATCTTGGTGTCCAACAGTGACCAAAGACTTGACCAAAATGTGCTGAGGAACCTGTTGTCCTAATTTGAGATGATGGTCTACGGTATCCCAAAATGGACCCACGCCCATTCGAAGAAGATCTTGGCAGTATCTGTCATTGTGATGCTCTTCTTGCATGCTGTGATAATGGCCATCTTTGAAAACCGATCAACCACCACAAATACACAATCATTGTCGTGCTTGGTAGATGGAAGGAAAAACATGTAATCCATCGAAATGAATTCCCAAGGCCTCTCATGAGTAGGAAGAGGGGTGTATAAGCCTTGCTTCTTGATGGAACAATGGTGTGGTTCCAAGTGGAATATGTGGGTGGCCACCAATATCCACTTGGATCAGTCCTCCCCCCTTAGGAAGAAATGGTCTCTATTGCGTTGAGTTTCCCCATCACATGAGGAATTTTTTTCTGAATTTGGCCTCGGGTGATCCAGTTTCCTTGGTTGAGGAGTTTCCTTACCTTGATAACCCGATAAAGCTAGATCCTCTACTGGAGATTTACCTTGACTTGTGTGTCCACTATCTGATTAGTGGATGCCTATTCCATGTAGTCAGGGTTGAGCTCTGTTGGTATCAATTTTTTAGTGATCTATGAGGTGTCCAATAATGGTGGAATATATGGCCAAAGGAGGTCCACATTGAACACTGGGTGCAAGCCAAGGAAGGGTGGACTGTTGAGCTCAAAATACTTTCTACCCATAGCCTTGGTGATAGTGTAAGGCCCATAGAAAAGTGGGGTGAGCTTCCGATGGGGCCCTATAAGATGCTATTTCTGCAAATGTAACCAGACCTTGTCTCCAACTTAAAAGTGGTATGGTACCCTATGTTAATCATGGCATTGCTTGTACTTAGCATTGGATTTCTGAAAAATCTCATGGACATGTTGGCAGATGTGTTGAATCCACTCAATGAATCTAGTGGCTTTTTTCGGTCTCAGAATGAACATGGAAAGGGTATGTATATGTGGTTGCAATAGGTAGTGCATCATCAATGGGACTCGAGGGTTGGAATACCAACCCCATCTAAAATGTTCTATGGCCAATGGAGCTATCGAGAGCCCTATTGTAACTGTGTTGAAAATAAGGGAGACTCTCATCCCATGTATATAGATGCTTAGAGTCGCACATGTGCAGGATGTGCACAATCATCTGATTGATGACCTATGTTTGGCCATCTGTTTGGGGGTAGAAAGCAGTGGATTTAGTGATCTTGGTGTCCAACAGTGACCAGAGGCTCTATAACACATCCAACCCTTTAATTAAGTTTTCAAGGAATGGGGCATAAAAATTTTATTTCCTGATCCATATCAAATCTTAGTTCCATTATCTTCATTGAATTCTACTCACCATGAGATTTCTAACAACAGTCACCATGCTCAAATCTGAGCTCATGATTAGGAGATATTTCCTTCCAAATTTATTCAGGGATTAATATTTATGGGCCACGTGGAATCTACGTGGATCCGACTCATTCATATCACCCTGAATTCTCTGATATCTCGAAGCTCCTCATGCTCCTAGGTCTATGGTGGAGATAAATCCACCATTAATTGACGGTGGATCCTTATCCTTGGGAATGCATGTGTCTAAGGTAAAATTCAACGTTCGACACTTTTGGGTGCACATAGTTTAATGACCCAAATCTCCCTGAATACGTTTCTTTCGAAGTCCCGTGGGCTTGCCACGTGGCTCCGAAATTCAGGCCTTTTAGCACCATGCTATTCCAAATCCTTTGGAGTCACAGAGTCCCAGACTTTTGAAGTCTTGGTACTTCACCATTCACTTGGGTAGGTAGACACGTACCGAGGACTAGCACGCGGTGAGGGCTAGGGGTGACATGTGCCCTCATCATAGGGTGACACATGTCATGTTCTAATGGGTTGAGGGGTATGCAAAAAATCTGTATCCAAGTGACATGTGTCACCTCAATTGTGGGTCCATGTCACCTTGGGTGACATCAGTGAGCCACGTCAACCCATAACAAAGCCTTCTAACATTCCTTCAATCTCATGGTAAATATATTTCCATGTAGACCCCTCGATCTACGACTCCCGTTACTTCAAAGATTCAACGTTTGAGAGTTTCGTTATGAAAACTCTGCATAGCTCTCGGAGTTGGTCAACACCGAGCCGACCATAGTCTAGATATGACAGTCAAGGAGGATCATGAAGGGTCCTCAGATCCATGAGTCACATCATTTTACCGATTCAACATTCGAGATATTTGAAAGTGTCACACCCCCAAATCCTCCAGAGTGTCTAGTCTCCAGATTATAAGATCTAGCAACACATGTCATTAACGATGGACAACTAAGATGGAATTCGATGTTCATGATTTTGGAAGCCTTCACACTTTAATGACTCTTGTCCAACTTCCTCCCAAGTGTCAAGTCTTCGGATTACGAGATCTCCTACTATGTGGACGAAACAGGTAATTTCCAAAGATGACATGTGGCAAGGCAGAGAGGACACATGGCCCCTTCAGTGGGTGACATGTGTCACCTATTAATGGACCTATAGGGTCTGTAAAACACCCAAATCTAGGTGACATGTGGCACATTGATCATGGGTTCATGTCAAACTCCGTTTTTCCTTAATGCACACATACTCCTTGAAGTCCCAAAATCTATCCACGTGGCCTTGGCCATTCGATGATCAACGTTTGATGTTTGGCACTTGAACGTTTCGATTTCGGTGTTTGAAATTCTATGTTGAACGTCGATGTTTAACGTTCTACATTGAATGTCCCTCTATGATACTACACCCCAAATCCTCCGAAATCCCGAAGTGGTCAATGCCGGAATGACTATATTGTAGATCTGACGGTTGGAATAGCTCATGAGCATCCTCAGATCTACAACCCAGATTAACTTCGGGCTCTAGGACTTCATGGGATCCATCTCCCTTATGACGAATACCAAAATTTGCTTAACTTGCGAAGACTGAAGGAGTCAAAGGGTGAACAACTCCACTCCTTCTCCAAATACAATGGTCATGACAGATCTTGGATCCTCCCGAACATATCTCATCTGATCATCTTCCAAATGAAAGGATCTTCCATTTCAATACTTAAGTCTCTCTATCCTTCCCGAGCCTTGTTAGTTCTAAAATACTTAGGCACTGGCACGGGCTTTGCACTCTTTCTTCTAAGATTAACAAACTCCTTCTTCCAGGAGACTCAAAACATATGGGAATGTTGACATGCATATGGGAAACTAATCCCAAGTTCAATGAACTCACAGTTAATTTTCTTAAACTTGAGCCACTACAGGGCTCGATAATTTACAAGTACAAACCATATAGTTCCTTCCTTGCTTAAATACACAATCAAGCAAAATATAAGGGAACATAATCTAACCATCAAGCAACATGCACATCCCTGAAACATTGAGAGGATATCCAACTTTGTTTTACAGTTACAACTCAAATATACAGGGTATGAGAATACTTATCTATTTCAAATTGTATCCAACTAGCTGACTGTGGGTATTCTCCTTTCTACCCAACCATAGGCTCAAAGGCATTCATTCTTAGCACTTTGGACACCCCCGTGTCGAGCCATGATATCACTAGCGAACTATGCCATTTCTCAAATACCTTCTCTCTTTCACAACATCGGTGCAAGGTTTATCAGATGCTTCCCCGACATCAAGCTCGCAATCTTCCTCTTTTCTTCTGGATGTCTGGGTCATGCATTCCCCTATGTTCTTCCGTTCTTATCTAGTGTCTCTCTTTCTCTCTCCAAAGGATCACGTGCATTCATCTTCCTCCATCTCTTCTCCTTGTCTCTATTTTCTATATATCTTTTCCCAGGATGGTTCTCG